>CM062835.1:13013681-13137787 GCA_031772345.1 Himalopsyche anomala
TCAGAATCAATAAATAATGTGTTAATTTATTGGATGAGTTAAATTCAGTTTGAATGAATACTCAAAATGAATTAAGTTCAATAAATGTGCAAAATTAAAAATGAAAAGTATTTTAATTACATTGAAATGATGTTATTCACGTGGCACAGTCGATAGATTTAAAGGAATGCAGTGGACCAACGATTTGATTTTGAATTGTGAAGTTGAAATGATCCACATCTTTGTTATTTGCTGCAAGAATTGCTCGTTCACTCAACCAATTATGATGTTTGTGATTAGCAATGATGAGACGAAATTTCAAAAATTCGGCAAAAACGAAATCAATCCTTTCGATTCGTCGACAGGAACACGGCCGTTACAGATAGTCAGCAAATGCTTGGAGAAATCTGCGGCAGATGGTCGTTTAGAAATGCGACTCGCATGTTTGTCGTTAGCTGAAGTTTCTTAACATAGCGCCACAGAGTCGATGTTTTAAGTCAAGCGTTTATTTCATCGGCAGCGGTCGATCTTGGAATAACTGGTAGTGTTTGGCGAAAATCGCCAGATAGTAGAATCATTGCGCCTCCAAAACATTTGAGTCATTGCGCTGATCTTTCATAGTTCGGTTGAGTGCTTCCAATGCGGAGGAAAAATAAGCCACCATTTCCCTCATCAATTGCCTTCATTAAAGTATCGTACACTTTCTGTTGGGGGTTCAACAGTGGTACATTCGTTCGAAGTGATTGGTTCAATGCATCTCGATCATATTCACGTTTACGTTCCGATTCTCGATTGAAAGCGTCGTTCATTCCTCGATCTGGCGACGCATCATGCAGCGCATGAGGTAACACATATCTTCGATCAAAAGCAACGCCTGGTTATGTATCTCCTCATTCACCTCGAGATCGGGATTCCCTGAACTGACGCAAATTCGGTGTAAAGTGTCTTCGGACATGTCATCCTTGTACTTTTTCCACAATTCACGTGGATTCGATGGGAAGCGTGTCAAAAAAATGATAGCAAATAATGTGCGTATCTGACTTGGAGACGCAGAAACAATTGCTTCAGCGATTGTCATGTCCCAATGAGTTTAGTTTTCAAGCAAATTGAGCTATTGACATGCGGCACGAAATGTTTGGAATACGACGCCATTGACAGTTCGAAATGATTCGAAATGTCGACCCGAAGGGAATTATTGTTTTTTTTTCAGATTTTTCATGTTCACAGAACTGAAAGACTCTTAGAAAACCATTCCGAGCACTCTTACTGATTGGTTTAGAAATACTTGGCATAGCTAATACCTCTTTATTTCACTGTATTTTAAATAATAAAATTACATCTTCACAATGTTGACAAACGACTACTTTTGTTTGACAGTAACTGTCAAACAAAGACTATTAAATTTAGGTAGGATAAATTTGTTCTCTATGCATGTCACCAACATAATGACAGGGATCTTTTCAAAATTATTCAAATAATACTTTTTTATAATTTTACGAAAGTTCATTCTAAATTTTCATATTTTTTATATTACCAAATGATATAAATTCTCATTATAACAAAGAACGCAACATTTTCTAAATCTTCAATATTATATTTATGAGATTATCTTTCATTAGAAAA
Source organism: Himalopsyche anomala (assembly GCA_031772345.1). Lineage (NCBI taxonomy): Eukaryota > Metazoa > Arthropoda > Insecta > Trichoptera > Rhyacophilidae > Himalopsyche > Himalopsyche anomala. The sequence continues at coordinate 13,015,284 of CM062835.1, forward strand.
AAAAATATTATTTTTTTGTTTAATGTTCCACACATACCAACAGTTATACATTCAATCCTGTTTTTATGCGGTAGATGCGTTCCACGAAATATCGCAACAAAAAAAATCGCATAAAAAAACTTGACTTCCATACAAAAATTGGGGTGCGTTACTTAAATTGTAAAATCCGCATAACTTTGAAACAGCGAGTTAAAATATACACTAAATCGCAAAGTATATGAAAATAAGGGGAAAACCACGGCGTAAAAATATTAAAAAATAATCACTGTATGAAAATTCTATGTGTGTTTTAAAGCATGTGGTTCTAAATCACTCTTTTTCGGAAGAAATAGTATGCGCATCGATTTCATAAAACTATGGCTGTTTTCTAACAATGAAATTAGTGATCAGAGTTTGTTCAGATTTTCTTTTTCGATAATTAATTGGTTATGCAGTTTGTTTCACCCATATATATATATTTTAAAGTTATCGTTGAAACTTGAATGCGCGATCAGAATTTGAATCATTTAGAAAGAAATGATCTTCTAATTTACTGAAAAGTTGGATACCTTCTTCAATTATTTTTGCAGTGAAGAAACTGGAATTTCTTTCAGTTTGTCATTGTTTTCTGGTTTTTTGTCAATAATTAAATTTAAATTATGAACATCTTCGTCACTTATAGCTTTATCTGTAAGTAATTCGTCGATATAATTTTCGCTAAAGGTATCAAACCTTTCTTCGCCAAGTTATATCGTAAAATATGGTACATCTAAAAAAATGCATTTCTAAAAAACCGCATTACTTCGAAATCGCATAAAAAAACCACATAAAAACAGGATTGACTGTATATGGGGATCAAAAATAAAATAATGATTTGATAGTATTCTATAACAATATAATATACATGAAAAGTATACTGATTTTTTTTTACATACCTTCTGATTTTATGTACTTTCATTCGTCTTTTCACATTTCAGTATATATTTTAGCGACGGTGATGAACATGAGACATAAATTCCTAAAAGTTTTTTTTTTAAATGGATATTGAAGATTTAGTTTCGATTTAGTTTAAAGTTGGCATTCCTAACTTGATTAACAAAATGCCTCACATGAGGTAACACATGTCTTCGATCTAAATCAAAGCCTGGTTATTTATCTCTTCATTCACCTCGAGATCGGGATTCCTTGAACTGACACGAATTCGATGTAAAATGACTTCCGACATGTCATCCTTGAACTTGTTCCACAGCTCACATGGGTTCGATGTGAAGCATGTCAAAATAATGATAGAAAATAATGTGCGTATCTGACATGGAGATTCAGAAACAATTTCTTCAGTGATTGGCATGTCCCAATAAGTATAATTTTCAAGCAAATTGAGCTCTTGACATGCAAGTAGAAACATTCGTCATTTTTCGGATGAACTGTGTAAATGCGACCAAGAGCATTCGGGTGATCAGAAACCGCATCGCTTTGCTTTTGACGTTAAAATTTCTTCGATATAGCGTTCCAAGTGTAATAAAGTGTCATCTCAGAGCAAAGCAACGTTTGTGCAAAATATTGTTGTCAAAAATTTATCATACCTAATTATAAACATAACCTTATTTCAATATTATCCGATTTTCTTTCGTTTTCATTTCATATCATCGATTTCTTTTATTCTAATCCATATTCTAAATTTAAAATTATTTATAAGCCAATCGTATGCAAAAGAAGCAAAAACAAACAAATATAGAAAACAGTGCGATCTGGTGGATTTTTCTGAAACCAGCTTACGACATTTTAGCATTTGTTGCTGTTCGTCATTCAAAAATCTTATTCTGTATGAAGATATTAATTTTCTTTATAATTTCTTTTCCGTGATATTTTTACGATGTTTTAATGCTTATTCTGCTATTCTAGGTAAATAAGAATTTTATAAATCAAATATCATTGAAATCCTTGGAGTAATTCTCGAGATATACGTGGTGTAAATAACCCGACTTTGTTTTATATATATAGATATACGCTCATTTTTGGGCTTTTACTTTATTAATGATAATTCATACTTAATTGATTTTTTATGTAATAGTTTGTATTGCTAAGAGGTCTTCAACTTTTTATTTATAGTTTATTTTTCTTGTATTTTGCTTTAATTTATTTGCTTAGTTGTAATACCAACTGTTTGGCATACCTTGTTTTTCTTACTTAACTTCTGTATAAATACTACTGTTTCATTGTATTTATTATCAGTTGACAATGCTCACCATGAACGAAACCGGTCCTGATCCAATAAATTTTATGTGGAAAAAGTACTAAAAATGTTTTATTATTTTTATTATGTACATATGCGATTAGTCACTAGCCATGTTATTAGTTATTTGTCTTAGAAAATAGTCTGCAAAAATGGATTCATAATTTTAATACCCACATATTTCTTGAACTCGTGTGCAAAATATCTTGGTTTATTTTACCTAATACAAAACGTACACAAAAAATAAATTGTCAAATAATATGGGCATGTGCTTATATTGGAGAGGGTGTCATGGATAGAAGCATCTATGCTATTTCTTTATTAACTTCCTCAAAGATATTGACATAATCATTCCATTGGTGTTTTATAGCGATAAAAAGCGATAGCGATCGCAGTAGAATAAAGTACATTTATGTGTATCATTAAAACTTGTATTTTTGAGATATGAAGTTATAGAAAATTACCGACGATATAAATTTATATGTTCAACGCATGAACTCTTCAGCATTACAATAGATTCCAAATCACGAGTGTGAATAGCTCAGACTCTGCATTATAGAAAGTTTATGGATCAAATAATATGGTGAGGACAATTCTGGTAGCTTAGTTAATCGCTATATTTACACGAATATATGAAAACATAATATACACTCATGCCTCTTGATGCAAGTACATACATTTATAAAATCATACATATGAAAGTGTTTTTTCAAAGCTTCGAACCCATGACAGCGCAAACGAACAATACCAAATTTCTCAAAGGGTGCGTTGACTGGGCATGATAGTCAACGTTAGGGTTAAAAAAAAAAATATGTACAAATGGGATAGTAAAAAATTGTCATTGTTTTATTATATTTGTATTATATTAACGGTAGAGTATCGAAACAGCTTGAATTATTGAATATTTTGATTTGATTACATACACTGTATATTCAAACACCTTGATGTATAATAATTAAATACAAAATATACACGTATGTAATATACACTTGAATGCTGTGAATTATTGAAAATCTTGCTGAAAGCTTTAGGCACTACTCCGAACTTCAATGAGATGTGATCAAATATTATTTAGGTGGCAAATAAATTGTAGAAGTGTGATTTTATTTTGTATATTTTTTTAAATCCATTTCCGCTTCCAATGTGGAGCTTATAGGCTCCTCATGGAGGTATCTCAACAGAAGTTAATCTACGAGTTACTCAGTAGCTCTGCTTCTCTTTTACAAAAAGAATAGTATGGGTAGAAGGATAAGGCTAGGTCAACACTAGTGATAAATTTATAGCTCTCGCTTCGCTCAGTTATTAAAGGATCGGAAGGGTGGGAGGGAATTTTTAGACATCACAAACATCCATTTCTTCGAACAGAAATCGATAAATCGATCGAAAAAATGCTGTTCGCAATGGGACTCGAACCCGTGAGGATTGGCACGGAAGCCCACATTGCTAACCGCTGCGCCATAGGACCCGACGTTTAATATTTAATTTAATTTATTAACCCGAATTTTAAAAAATACTTCATAATAATCTTTTTATAATATTTATTTACAGTACATGCTATCCAAAAGAAATTGACGTGCCACTTGAAATTGAAACCTGCAGCTTACTTATGATAATTAGATTTACCTGTACTTAGACAATTATCAAAATCAGCTTTGAGTGATATTCCGATTAACTCTGATCACATGGGAATTATAATTGCTAATCCATCCACTTTATCTGAAGTAACATTTCTTGTTGTACAATTTTGGAAATGAAGCTGTTCATAGTCAGTGTTGCCTTAAATGTCTTGAATTCTGACATAATTTTGCTTCCTTATGAATGTTAGTACGCTGAGGCATTTTCTTCTAATCAAGCGCAGTTTTTTTTAAATAACTATTGTTTTTTTGGTGGTCGTAAGTGCGAAACTTCGTTGAACAAAACTTCTTAAGCCGAGAACAACGAATACTTGAATTTATCTTTTAATTTGGTCATTCTTGTTTGAGACATAAGCAATAAGTTCGTGCATTTGGTTACGGAGCTTATTCGTTGCTTCCTCGTCCACGAGTACACTTCGAGATATATCCGGTAGATGTTTGATACATTGAAATATAAAATACTTGAAAAATTGAATCAAGGAAAATTGTTAGCTACGTATTAGGTAGACGATATATGAACTAAATTTGCTTTCACCAACCAAATCTTCAACGTATGCCATGATTACGTACACCCATTAATAGGCAATAAAGACCTTATGTGAATTCAGGAAATAAAAAGGCCATAGGTAACAAAAAAAAAAGTATGTAGAAATGTTATATGTGTAACAGAACATTTCTACATACTCACTTTTTTCATCTTACTTTTTTTACCTTTTTTCCATGTGATTTGACAATTACTTTAATATTAATATTCTTGGTTTAATCGGTGAAAATCTGGAATATCTACTACTGGCTTTTTTACTACCCGATTTCATTAGGAATTTCAATTCTGATTTTGTTTTTCTCCTAATTTGGGATGAAACGTAGCGAGCTGAAAGTAAACACGTCTACCCGTGTAACAACAGAAGATTTTTTATTTTATGAACATATTATTAGTATATGTGTATTTTTAAATAAATGTTATATGTTTTCGTTGTATTGTTTATTAATAATGATTAGCAGTCAACATTAATGTATGTATACAGTCAACTGAACTGTGATTAAAGTTGATCGTGAAAAAAATTGTAACGTGAAAAATGATTATGGACAGTATAATATTTATTAAAAAACTTTAGCAGACATTCTATTTAACTTATTATGTAGGTTCATATGAGTATATTTATTGTTAACTATATCAAATTGTACTCGATTTATTTAATGTAACATTAAAAACTCTGACAATGAACTCAAAGGCGTAAAACTGAAATGAAATCTAATGCGTCTATTACACGGTACAATCTTCTCGTAAGATCTTAATCAAAGAGAAATGAAGTCGTAAAATACACATAAAGAACTTTTAACGATTTTACTTATGGCGGCGGTCTTTTTATGTTGGTTTTTTTATTAATATTTTATATGATTATTTAATTATATGCAAAAGGCATCTCACGTATCTACAATATATAATATAATATCGTTGTTTTTTTTAGAAATATAAAATATATATCAGATACTAGACAAATATATCACAGGACTGTTTGCATGTTTTAGGTACAATAACATATGACTCGAGGTAAATTGACGTCACAAACACTCACGTCTTAGGTTTCAAATTTTAATTTGACATTGATCTTACCAGGAACCACCTTTTTGGTAGAGAAAGCTCCACTCAACTAGAACACAGTGGGCTAATAATAGTAAATATAGATTTCTGTTCGAAGGCATGGCTGTGTGTGATGTTTAAAATTCCCTTCCAGCTTTCCAATTCTAAAATAACGGGGGGTAGAGAGAGCGATTAGCCTTCCATTAGTCGTGCACTAACCCCATATCCGTTCTATCCATATTCTTGTTGAAAAATGTTGATACGTCCATTAAGAGACTCGTGGTCCACATTGGGAGCGGACATAGATTTAAAAAATATATATATATTCATTCTTATAATTGAAACCGGATTCCTATGTTGAAAAAACCGGCTTTCGAATGTTGCGAATTCAGCTAGAAAACCGACAAGCCTTAGTGCACATTTCTTGAAAAACGCACGGTCGTAATGTATTTTTTAAATGTTTTTAAAAAAATTGTGAAAAAGTGAATTAATAACTCAAATTAGCAATGCAATTGCGCTACTTGTCCCATCGCGTCTTTGAGATCGAATTGTACCGTGTAATAAGCCTTTCGATATATCCGTATTTAATCTTAACAGCGAAAGGCCTGCAATAAATCAGTCGCACCGGATTTGATGCACAATGCATCCGATATGCGTTTTAAGAATGCATTAATCTCCGAAGCGGTTTCCTAGTTACCTGGTAATAGCATAATGATACGTTGAACATGCACGTGGGTTAAAATTACCTGTAAAAACTCGTTCATTCAAATTGGACGTTAAAATTGGGAATCAATATTATGTAAATGGGGTTCCAAGGGAACCCTGTTCAATTGAAGGTAATTAAGGTGTTATACAACTCACAAGTACAACCCTTTCAAGTCCGGATGGCGTCCATAACAATTGTTTGTAATCACGGCTTTTCTTGTATATTTACCGTATAATTAAATCGTTTTTGTATTAATAAAATTAATTGAATTTTGAACTTCACTTGTGATTTGAGAAATAAAACTGATTCGCGCATGTTTTCACCCTTGGACGTGCTGTTCTCTTATTGGAAAAAATCTTTTAAAAGTAAACTAAGTAAAATTTATTTTTTTGGAATGCTATCGTTTATCTCTTGAAGTTCCAAAACAGTTTTATTTTAATTTTAAAGCATTTCTCTCTTTTTCTTCGGGACCGAGTTAATAATCATTCCCATGATTATAAATCTACATTGTTATGATACCAGTTTTATGGGCCGAAACTTTACGGATCCCTTTGTAATGACACTGGCGACAGTAGAAAGTTTAGTTTAATTAATGACTTAAAAAAAAAAAAATGTTATAATTTACAGAGTTTGCCGATGTTGTTGCGACAACATTATTTTGGCAACCTTGTCGAAAGGCAACGATGTATTTGTTTGGACGCTCAACAGCCAGCCGAGGGAGAGAGTGGTTAAAAATAAAAAAGGATCTTCCTTCTCTCCCGAGCTTTCGAGTTAAGCAGACGTATTAAGTTAAATAGAAAGCCTGCGCAGGCAATAGTTTTGTTAAATATAGTTTGGTTTAAATGTAACGTCATTCTTTATCTATTTCGGCGGTGTTGATTGTAATTTTAAATCCCATTTGTAAAATTTTTGTATGATTTTAAATAAAATGTTTGTAAATCCTTAAATAAACGCGTAATTTCGTAAAGCTGAATTTTCTTTCTAATTCCTACCATCGCTGGCTCGCCTTCCGGCGAGTATGGCGGTGTGTTTCATTTACTTTTATTTATTCCACACAAATTAGTAAAGTGCATTCAGAGAAAAAATTACGAGTCATGTTAACATACTGCTAATTTGTATCAACGTGGCCGAAATCATACAAAATAATTTTAAAAAAAATGTTTTTCGCGTCAGCTATATGAGTTACTAGTTGCAATGGTAGTTCCACTACTAAATACACTGTCTATAGCAAAAAAAACCTTTTCATTTCTAAAGGCCACATTTATTTATTCAATTCAACATAAGGCCGCAGTAAAAACGTTGACACCCGCCCCCTTTTTTTCTCGATTGTCGAACATATAATGGGTTGATTACGCTCTTTTTCCAAACGCTTGCGTACATTTTTTTGATAAAAATGAATATTTTGATCAAGTTAAAAGGCCGCATCAGATTAACTCACCTCCACTGGTCTAAAGTGTTGGACATATTCAGCATCTTACTTTGTGTACTATTTCTGTAGTTTTCTATTTAAATTTAAATGATATTTAATTTTCTTTTATATACATATGTATCAACTAATTTATAATGTATATTTTAATATTAACCTTTATCCGCTCGCGCGCTGTGCGCAAAAGGAGTAGCACACTGCCCGAGCATTTTTTCGCGAAATATTCGCGACAAACGCATCCGTTAAAAAAAATATATCTCTTAAACTAGTCATCCTGGTTGAGTAAAAAAAAAGAATTATCAAAATAAAAGATTGTTTATTAATTACAAAATCTTTATTTGTGTCTGAACTGATTTATTACGGTCTGCCTAAAATTACAAAATGGACATATTATTTCTTAAGAGTCGGACCTTATAACGCAGATGTTTATATTACTCGTATGACAAAAATATTTATCGAAACCGAAAATAAAATAACGGATCAGTATCTCAAAGACATTATTTATGTAACCTAATATTCATATCTTGAATAATATTATCAAAAACCAGTGTAATCCGATAGCGAAATGAGCCATAATCAACGCTCCCGTACGGGACCGCTGGGCGTATAAAGGTTAAATAACGTATTGTTTATATTTATCAAATGCATTGCCGTCAATTGTAAATCCATGTATTATTATTTTTATATTTACAATAAACAGTTTTAAATTTATCTAGCATCTTTATTGTTTTTATTTTTTTCAGTCAGCATCTTGTTGTAACAATCTACAACATTAAGCTCATTTATATTCATTTTCAGAAAGAATCTCTAATACTATATTTTTTTTAGATAAGATATTTTCCTAATATATCTCTACGGCCTTGGTCATTTTTTTCTTTTGTAACCGCATACTCCTCCGTCAACTCTTGAAGTTTTTTATTTGATAGAGATTCACTTCGGTAATACAGTAGCTCTTCAGCATTTTGAGTATGTACACCTTGAAATCGTGCTTGTTGTGCGCTGGTAGTACGCGAGCACTTATTTAATATTTGAAACAATTGCGTACTTATATATCATGTATTCATTTACGGTTGTATTACAGTATGTACATTAACATCTGTTCTGTTTAGTTTATTAAGTCATGTTTTGCACGTTCCATAAATAGAAAAAAAATAATCTTGGAAGTAGGAGAAATATTAGGGACTCCGTCTCTAAGGGGTTATGGCTTCACGCTTCAAACAAATTCTCCTTTGAATTGAGAAGATTCGGCTTTGTTTTACTTTCAATACGAGTGAACACGTGTTATTTAATTTCTTAAGACACTTTCTTTAATAAATTATTGATTGCTGGGCTCGAATTAGACTTCGAGGAGTACACTGATGAGGCGTACCGCTCTGGTTCGTGGGATCCATTGAATGGCATTTCGTCTTGTCAAAAGCCAAGATCAATTTAAAAAAAAAACACCAAAGAATACATATTAATAAAAACACAATAATCCTTTGTACTTCATTCCACTTTATTTAATATGTCAGGACCGGTTTCGCTCATTACGAGCATCGTCAACTGATAAGAAATATAATTTAACAGTGCTATTTATACAAAAATGAAAAGTTATAAACAACAATTGGCATTGAAAAGAAAATACCAATTACATTAAAAGTGATTCTAAAATAGCACAAAATTAAAATGTTTAACACATCTAACATATAATTAAAAAGTCATCTCAGATTAATAAATTTAGAATGGGAATTGAAAGTAATTACAAACATAATTAAAATTTGGGAATTCTTTGACAAAGTGATACAATGAAAATAATGACATTAATAATGACAATAATATAGTGAATAGGCTTAATGATAGTTAAGAAAATTTCCCTGCTTCCAAGTAGTTGGTAAGTGTATATACTTAAACAAAATCGACAGCCAGGAAGATTCTGAAAAAGAAATTTTTCAAAGACCATATCAATTCTAACAAAGATATATATATATATATATACATAACTATATATATTTTAAATTATATAAAAGAATAGTTAACAAGGGCTAATGCAATGGATAAAGTAACGGGGAACTAGCAAATATTAATTGATCGTTCAAAAGATCTGAATCAGGTAAAAATTTGAATCTATTGATTTCTAGGATTTCCTGTTTGTCTAGTTTGACAGACTTGTTATTTAAATGTAGAACTTTAAAATTTCTACTAATATCGAAAGTGTGATTATTTTGAAACAGATGGTTTCCAAATGAAGACTGTTCATCCCCTTTCTTAGCACAACTCAAATGCTCTTTGATTCTAATATTAAACGATCTACCTGTTTGACCAATATATTTGGCTTTACAGGAATCGCAGTTGAGTAAATATATACCGCTTTGGTTCAAAAAGTTTAACTTATCTTTAGAATTAACTAAAACACGACTCAAGTTGAGTGTGTTATAAAAGGTTACATTAAATTTATTTCTATCAATTTTCCTAGCGATTTTTTCTGTAACTCTACCCAAGTAATTTAATTTGTTTTAATTGTTGTTTATAACTTTTCATTTTTGTATAAATAGCACTGTTAAATTATATTTCTTATCAGTTGACGATGCTCGTAATGAGCGAAACCGGTCCTGACATATTAAATAAAGTGGAATGAAGTACAAAGGATTATTGTGTTTTTATTAATATAATGCCTTTCCACCAAGTATTGACAGTGAACACCCTAAAAGTGAAAGAATACATACTTGCGATATTCACTCTCTATTGGAATCACAGTCTTCCAAGATGGTCAGAAATTTGTCACGAAAGTTTAATCTGGATTTATGTTGTATTTTTTTAAATCTTGACGATGAGTTTATCAGTTATTTTTTATACAAGTTCATAAGTTACTTCAGAATGTTTAAAATCAATCAACATTTCTGCGAATAATTGCTGAACTTTGCTTTGTTGGTGTTTATTTCAGCCAAGAAGTGCCCAAAAATGCTCATTATTACATTTCATATGATATATATTATATTTCTCGAAAAGATCTTTTTGTAGGTTAGGTTTTAACTGCCTTGGTGTTCAGATGTTTTTTTTCTTATGGTACCTATCCATATTATATTCATGAAACTATTCCCTAATTTTATACCAATAGTTCTCGGTTAACGTTTATTATGCTGAGATCAATTGATTTTTTCGTACATTTAGATCTCTTGTGATATGCGTGATCGGTATAACAAGCTCTTAGACTACCAACTGGGCTACAGCAGGCGATGTATAATTATACACACTCAAATTTTTGTTTTGGCTCGCCAATTATTTTTGATTTCAAAACTGTTCAAAGTTTGTGAGAGTACTCTTTTGGTATCTCCGGCCGTGACATTTTTCTATGGGTGAAAAGAAAAAAAAATACATTGAAACCGAGACGGGATAAAATGAGCTTAAAAATAATACCAATCTTGATGTACTTACCCAATGGCAACCAAGCGCAAACTGATTTCAAAACGCGCACTAAAATCACGGCGATTACTTTTCGCTTTACCTAATATAACATAAATCTCGCGGGACACTTCAAAAATACACACTTTGTGAGCTCCTGGTTTAGATTCTTTTAGATAACGTTTAGATGTAGCTAACTTACACAGCTGATTAACCAAATCGTAATAAATGCTTTAAATCAGTGGTCTCCAACCTTTATGTTACTACGCCTCCCTTTGAAGAAAAAAATATCTTTGCGTCTCCCCATCCTTTATCTCATATAGTAAACAAAGACACGTTTTAAAGGGTAAATACATATTTTGGACTGTTTGCGTCTCCCAGGTTGGAAATCGCTGCTTTAAATCGTTTTTATATACCTAGTTCAATTATCCAAACAACTCCTACTGTTCAAGTGGTCGTAAAGGATTTTAATACTGTTGATAGTTATTTAAACTTCATCGATATTTTAAGATTTCGACCGAAGGTGCTTAGTGGAATTTCAATATTAAATTTGAATCGTTCAAATTATGTACACTCCCACAAATTTTGCAGGCGAAACCCGGGTTGTTATTGACAAAATCTGTGGGAGTGTACATAATTTGAACGATTCAAATTCATCGATATTATTTATTACTCTACAAACATAAAATTCCACCAGGTACTATATTAATATCACATATTATTATTTTTCCCACATCCTTTCACTCTATTTGGCTGGATATTATTCAATAATATAATATAAATTGAATAGACGTATCGTGTATCTCTGAATAATATTTTTTTCTACGAGATGTTGAAAAGAAATTAATATTTATATAATAGAATGGTAAAAGGGCGGTCTCTTCAACATTTTAAAGATTCACAGTGCTTACACGATATTTCAACAGAATAAATGTGTAACCACCTTTTGAAGTTATCACATTTAATTAATTTTAAACACCTAAAGGTGATACGATAAGTTTAATATTTTTTAAATGTAATGACTTGCCTGTAGTATTTATCGAAACCTTTTCTATTTTTTCCTTAGGGCTACATAACAACTATTTTCAATTTCATATTTGTAGTTATTGTCTTCTGTCCTGGCCGGGTTGAAGCATGTTATGATCATTGTTCTAAAAATTTATTACCGTTTGGAAAAAGGGTTTTTTTTATTCACTTTCTTATGTCCAATTGGATTTGGAGAGTATGTAAAACGTCACAAACATTCATGAATTTGGACACAAATTTTTAATTTGATAACAGTCAAATTTGTGACTGTTTATAAAAAGGGTAGATACAAATTCTTGACCATGCATATTATGATGTATGCGACCAACATATATGTATATAAACTAAACAGTGAATACTTTATGATTATTGATTTTCAGACAGCTTGTCTGTAGATATATCGGGTCATATGACGCAGCGGTTAGCGTTGATGGCTTCCGTGTCGGACCTCACGGGTTTGAGTCTCAGAACGAACAGCATTTTTTCCATCGTTTTATCGATTTATGTTCCTAGGAATTGGTGTTTGTGATGTCTAAGAAATCTCTCCAACTCTTCCGATCCTTTAATAACTGGGCGTAGCGAGAGCGATTAGTTAATTACTAATCCTGTCTTAGCTTTGTCCTTCTATCCCTACTACACTCTTTAGAGAGATTGAGTGGCCAAGTAACAAACAGTTATCGTAGAAAAATCTGTTAAGATAACTCCATCAGGAGGCCATATCCTCCACTTTGGGAGCGGACATGGATAAAAAAAGAAATATTTTGCTTCTTAATATTTTTTCATGTTAATAATTTTTAAAAATACATTAAAACATTACATGTATGTAGACAAATTTCACTTTTAAGCTTTCACAGAATTGTACAATAAGATGATTTTAGATGTATGTTTTATATTTTTTTTTAATAGTTGGCAAAAAATCCTGATTTGTACTGCCGCCATAAGTCGAAATATGTATTATAATGTTTTGCCGTTGCTGTATTTTTAAAAGAAAAATAACATAATAAAACAGTGCAAACGGATATTAAGAAATTCTTGTACGAATTACAATTAATTATTGCTGACATATAGAACGCATGAGAAACAAACAACAGTCGATTTTCGTGAATCGATTCTAATAAAGAAAAAATAGTATTTTTCTACAATTTATAGTTTTTTTTATACATTTGATGACGGACCAAAAAGTTAGTTTTGATGGGCAAAAACCCAAAAAAAGGTAAAGATAGAAATTGTTTTTCTAATATTTGCAGACATTTATTTTGACAAGAACCTTAAATATTCAATATTTACAAAATACGTATATACATTATTTTGTTGAAATTGTCATAAAATAAAAGTATAGAGCAGGCGTGGGAAACCTACAGCTTTAAGGCCGCATGCGGCCTTTTGGCTACTCTGGTGCGGCCTTCTGGCCAATTCTGTAATTCTGTAAATGTATGTAAATTCGTAAATTCTCGAAATATTCTGCCCGTAAATTCCTGTTTCGGCCAAAGATTCCATAGTCAATGTCTACTGCGGCCTTATGTTGAATCAGAAAAATGAATGCGGTCATTAGAGAAGAAAAGGTTCCCCACCCCTGGTATGGAGTATTAAAAAGGAGTCTGAGTCGCTCAGATTTTTTTTACTCCAATTTTAAAAAATTAAAATTGAATTTTATCTCTACAGTGTTTGGTTTAAGCATTCACGTTATTCTAATATCATTTCGTTTTTTTTAAATCAAAATCGTAGTATTTATTGACAAAAATAAAAAAAAATATGAATTATTTACGTTGGAAGAGTTTTGTCAAAAAATGAGAAAAGGTCAAAGGAAGAAATATGTACTCGACCTCTTAGATTAAATATTGATTATTTATCCTGAAACAATGGAATATAAAAAAATATGGTGGTAACGTTAATTTTTTTTTTCGACTTCATGTGAAGTACTAGCCCTGTACTAACGTTTTCATTTAACAAAAATACGTTGAACTGTGTGCATTAACTTAAAAATGCAGCTAAACAAAGATGACCGGCCAAACCAGTTTTACGTCTTTATCAAACGCGGTAAACAAAATCAAATTTGTCGCAACTAACAAAATTTCCGTAGACGATGAATCCACGCCCGTTACCCACTGACAAAATACGCGGGGTGAAAGCGATCCAATGACATTTACGAAATGCCGGCAAAGATGAGCCGCTCTGCGGGATACTGGAAAAAGTAAACCACTTGCTGTGGACACAAAAGGCCTAAGCGATTTCTTGTGTATATTAACACGAAATTTATCGCGATACTCAAATTTCGTATTAGGCTAATTCATTAGCCACGCCAGTGCTTCTCAAGCTTTGTCGCAACTTGTTGCGCCGGTCCTAGACAGTTTTCACGATCGTTTATCTCATCTGTCACTTGCAGCATCGATATCACAAGTAGGGTAATAAACAGAAAAAATCTTTTATGTTTGTGCACAATTTTATTTTTTATATGTCATTCATATGAAAAAAATCTATTTCATATATTAAATGTCATGTAATTTTAAACATGATACAACAACTTGATTATGTTGTTTTTATGTAAACAGTATAATATGAAAGTTCATTTTATAAAAGGTTATATCAGTACAAAACATTTCAAAATGCATCAAAACTATGTTTGCTCCCATTGAAGAGTAAATGGGCTCTTTAGAAGTTATCTCAACAGATTTTTTCTAAGAAACCTTACTTGTTGTTAAGCCACTCAATCTTTCTTTTTAGAGAAGAAAAAATGATGGATAACTAGAGACGTATCACAAGAAATGATGGTTAGATAAGAAATTAATATTTTTTTACCATTGGGCTACGTTAAATCTAAGATTAATTCAAATATTTATTAAGACTAAAAACAATTTAAAAAAAAAATCAAAGATAGCTGTGTTACCGAGACATCAGGACAATTCGTCCTGCACAATCTTGTTTTAAGTGCTCATTGTTTGTAAAGAATGATCAGATCATCGTCTTTCCGAAAGGAAAATGATATCCACTGCAATTAGGAATGTCCAATTTCGCTTAGCGCGGGCCACTTTGGCAGCAGTCCGTTTTTTGACAAATTGAAGGCGTTTCAACATCGCTGCCATGAACATATCATGCGAAAAGAATAATAGTAACGTGTCAATGTTACCTTGTAATAAACATGTGAAATACTGGATTTTCCTAAAATTATTTTAAAAAAAAAAACGCATGTCTTCAAAACCGCTCAACGACGATATATCGATTCTTGACTCCAACCACGATACTATAACAGCTTCACGGACAACTGCTATTTATGAAACAAATCATAATCCTTTGAAACTGTGAAACTTTGAAACAATGCCAAATGATATGCTAGTTCAATCCTTGGCCGTTTAATTCTAATTTTGAGAATCTATTTGCTCTAACGTATTAAAAAATACTACACATATTTGTTTGTTTCATGCATTAAAGAAGGTCGATTAATGTTTTATTGTTCTGTATAAAACTCGCACGGCCCACACAATGAGAAACTCTGGGCCACATATACTTTTTGTGATCAACTGCATACTTCAACATATAAATATTTTATTGAGCCTAATAATAGTAAATAGTAACTGCCCAGATTGACGATTTAAATGCCAAACATTATATCCGATAATTTAATATTACATACGTGTAAAAATATATGTTTATTAACAAAATTTTAATCTTACCTGTCTTGTATATAAAACATTATGGCTATACTAAAAAGTGGAGTTTACTAGCTATATATTGCAACATGCATTTTTTTACGAAGACCTAATAATAAATACTATGCTGAACAGTTTCAGAAAGAATTTTTAAATCAGAAATTCGATGCTAAAATTATCTTTAATTATTATTTTATATTATTGATATTTTTAATTGTGTAAAAAAGTCAGACCTTACTTAGTAAAATCAAAAAGGTGGCAACATAGAATTATAAATAATGAAATGTATAAAACATGGGAGAGGTGCTTAAATAGAGTAAGATAATGAATATTTTTTTCCTCGTTAAATGTTATTTTGTGCACAATTTCTATATAATGTTTATATTTTTGGATGTGAACGAGTTCAGTGACGAGTTTCACTGAACACATTTGTTTTGTGTTCATTTTTATTCTGATGGCAATATTTTCCATGTGATAGAATTAATAAACTACATTAAACTAAATGCTTGCTAAGTTGTCAGGATTCTGAAGCATGTACATATATTGTTCTCAATACTCATCTATTTTTTATACACATATTCTTCATTAATTTCACTACGTTATTTAATAAAGAATATCCACAAAATAACAGTTGATTCAAATAAGAGGTCGTTGAGTTCCCTTGCGGTATAGATCATAAATAAAGTTGTGTATAAACATCGCACACATGTTTGCGAACAAGTTGCAAAACGAATTTAGCTAAAAAAAAGATTTGCAAACTGATAGTAAAATTATAACTTTCTCTAAGGTCGCGACCCTAATTTGAAGAACTCGGAGTGACGATTATTAATATTTTGTGTATGAAATGTTAAACTTTTGACATTAATACCTATTATCCCAAATATTATACATGGATTCGCGGCAGATTTTGAACTGTAGTAGCAAGTAACAGTTTTTAGGAACAATTGAATTGACAGTCATGATATTTGCCTTTCGTCGCTGTTCTGTTAATTGTTTCCTCAAATATATATGTTTAATAAATCAATTTTCAGATTTCTATTCAATTTCTATAAATAAAAATATGATTTTAATTCGAATCATTATTTTAAAAGTCCAAAAAGAAATTAAAAGTTGTCTTGAAATTTTTTTTAGCGTTTTATTTCAATGCCATTCCTGCTCGGTTATTGGAATCTATTTGTACTTGCATATATTGAGTATTCATTTGATTTAAAAATGTGTGTCCAGAGGTATGAATTCTTATAATATTTTCATTTTGGTTCATCGAATTGGCGCGCAAATTTATCATACAGCTTACTAGTAGTTATTTTCATTTTATTTCTTACTTTCTCTACAATCGAAAATAGATGTTTAGAATTAAGAAAAACACAATATTCCTTTGTACTTATTTCCACTTTTTATTTATCAAGATCAGGACCGGTTTTGCTCATGGCGAGCATTGTCAACTGATTCATGAGCGAAACCGGTCCTGATCGTGATAAACAAAAAGTTTAAATAAGTAGAAAGGAATATTGTGTTTTTCTTAATATAATGCTTTTCCACCAAGTATTGACAGTGAGCAAGCACCCCAAAAGATGTTTAGAAACTTACTTCCAAACATTTTTGGCTAAGATTTTTTATTCAAGATAATCTTTTCGGAGTCGTTGGCTCTCACATAGCTTATAATTCATTATATCATCACGTTCCATAAATATATGGTCCACATGGGGAACGAAGTTCGAATTTCACATAAAAACTACAAAAACTTAATCAATATATCGAAGTCAAATTTTTGAATGTCTTTTAAAAATAAAAATCGTACAATGACCTCATGAATAATTTCAAGGCAGGCATCTTTCTCTAGCCATCGTCCGATATTGTGTGAATTTCACGTATCACGTACCCACACATTTTATAATCGACAGAACAAAGAAAAAAATCGATACGATCTTTCGACCTCCTCCATTTTTATTGATAACTGTTGTAAATGTACACTATTGTGTACAGACTTTAAAACAGCAACGTAAATGCTTAGAACATTTTCTTTAGATTTAAAACCAATTAAATATCTTGCAAATGACTGGGGCATCTATCCCGTTTTTATAATCCCGGGATTATTCGTTCATCATGAAGTGGTGGAGAAATTTGTGGTTCGGTATTGAGAGATTTTTAAATAATCTAAAAAAGAAGGTACTTACTTACATATACTTACTTACATATAAAAAAAATGTGAGACCTTATTTTTTTAGCTCACTCGTGGATTTCACTTATTCCTAAGTCCTTAGTCTTAGGCATAACGAACGTTATGCGTTGTTCAGTTTTGTGCTATGATTGTCTCGGAAACAATTGACCAAGACTTTTGGCCGCTTGCACTTAAGTGTGCGAAAAATGTCCCTATAAAAAAAATCCGTTTTTTTTTTTAAAACAATATATAATCTCAGAGTCTTTTGTGAGTAGCAGGGCTGAATATTTTTTTACCAATAAAGCAAACGTAACATAAAGTTAAATATCCTGAAATCTAGAAACCAAATACTAACTATTTGGATACGCTCATAGTTGTGAATCTAGGGAATAGGTTAATGTAATACTTTTCTTTTTAATACTAATCTACTGTGGCCTTTCACTGAATGTTCTATACGGCTTTCACGTAAAACAATATGTTTTTTGGCCGTAAAAATAATTATTTTGTATAGATGATAATTGTTTATAACTGGATGTTTGTGAAATCGACTGACACTTCTAGTCACTAGGCAAAATTTTCTCTTCGAAAGGTGTGATAACTTTATTTGTCTATATATTAATCGGTGATCATTTCAAAGTATTACCGAAATTAGGAGTGTAGATGCTAAATACATAACGATAATTAATTTCTTTTAAACGAGTTTTTATTAAGAAATTTAAGACAATGATTTATTGCGCGCGGACAGGTGGCTAAATTTCAATCAATTACAAGCGTGTAAGCATCGCTGAGATTTATGATTCTTTTCTTATCAAAGCAGTAGTATTATGTAAATGGAAAAAATAAACACTTACAGTGGAACCTCTCATAACGAGTTTAATTCGTTCCAGAATCTTACTCGTTATGTGAAACACTCGTTAAGCGAAACAATTTTTCCCATATAAAACAATGTAAAATACAATAATGCGTTCCATGCCGGAAAAAAAACATTTTTTTATATTTTTAACGTGTATTCAAGTAAAATTACATACTTATTAATTGTTAAGGAGCGTAACAACCTGGAATGCGATTTCGATTTGCAAAAAACGATAAAAAATCGACTAGTTGATGCTTCTTAATGTACGATGCAACAGTTTCACATGCTTTCAGCTTTTCTCTTATTGCGCTAGAAGATTGTTTCTTTGCTACTTCTTCCTCTTCCACTAATAAACTCTCCTCCATAACTTCTTGCTGTGAAAAACAATGCAACTACATAAGCTTTTCGGTGGTTAGCTCTTGACTGTAATCTTTCACAAGCTCATCAATATCGTTGTTATCCACCTCCAGTCCCATGGTATTGGCCAAAGATGCAATTTCGCCGACTGTAGACTCCACAGGTACTGTTTCAAACCCCTCAAAATCACATTCGACAACGCTCTTTGGCAAAGCTTCTTCCAAGCTGAAGTGAGGGTTGTCTTGGTAACCCCTTCCCACGGCTTTTCAATCATCTTGAGGCAAGCAACGTTGTGAAAGTGATTTTTCCAAAACTGCGTCACTCGTTATGTGAAATATCGCTCGTTAAGGGAGCATTTTTTTCACAATCTGTTTTGCTCGTTATGTGAGGTTCCACTGTACTTGGTAATTTCTAACGTATAAAGAAGTTATATTTATAAAATATACGGCTTATATTCAGCAGTGGGCTGCCAATACATTAACAAGGGGCTCGCTAAATCTCAAAGTAATTTTCGATACAAATATATGCAATACTTAAATAAGCAATCGATTGCTTTTTTTAATACACTTATAACATGTAACAATATGCATTTTATCGTAAACTTATCAATCTAAATGACTAAAACTGAACTACTGTGTATACTGAAGCTGTCGTTGATAACATGTAAGTCAGAAATTGCAGTTATACACTAATTTGATCTGAGAATATCTCTTAGATTCTCTTAAATTAACAAGGGGCTCGTGCGAGCCCCTCCGAGCCCCCTCCAGCCCACCCCTGCTTATATTCAATAATAGTAACTCTCGACAATTAAGGCCACACATAAGCTTTGTTTATATACTTATTTTCAAACATTATTTTACTATGCTTCATACTGTCTAATAAGTGGCCTGCTGTGGTCTAGTTCAGTGTTCTTCAACTTTTTTACATCTGCGGACCGGTTAAAAATTGGAAAAATATCTCGCGGACCGGTGTCAACTAATATCACTCAATAAGTTCATAGAATGACATATAGATCACGCCACTATTGACAAATCCATATGATTTTGTTAATTTTCAAAACAATGGAATAACCTGAACTTCGTGTGTTGATAAAGCATTGCTTTTTAATGGGGAAAAATAACGTACAACCAAAGCAATGGCTTGACAAGTGTTATTCGGAGTCTGATACATGGAGACGAATGTTAGAGAAATGGTTTGCTGATTTCTGAACGCTCATTTCATGTTTTCTGTACTAAACGTTCTAGTCGCCCAAATTCGGCAGTTGTTCCAGAAAACATCAAAAAGTCCATAAAATATAATAGTTTTGACCGATCGTAAATTGAAGTTGCGTGAGATAGCCGACACCTTAAAGATATCAGATGACAGTTCATTCACCATTTTGCATCAACATCGAGGAAATAATAATGTCGAAAAATTTTCGAAACAAAAGTCTTCGCGGACCGGTGCCGGTCCGCGGACCATAGGTTGAAAAACACTGGTCTAGTTGGTTAGAGCTTGCTCTACCAATCAGATGGGTCTAGGTTTGATTCCCGGTAAGGTCAATGACATATTTCGTTTGTTCAATCTAATTTTGAGACTTATGACGTGGGTTTTTGCAACAACTATTTTGACTTTTCGTCCCTTTACCATACGAAAAGGAACATGAGAAAGCGATGAAAAAACTACCAATTCTTTCAACAACTCATCATTTAATTCCATAATATGCTTACCGCTGAGAATAGACATGGTTGAATAATTAATTTTCTGATTTCATTCGGGTTCAGGAAAAATGTGGAGGTTGAGGACTGGTTAAAGGAACAAATTTTATATAATATATCAGCGCTAACAATCATATGTCAAGAGAAGTAAAAAAAGAGTTCTGAACATATGTTAAATGACACGGTTTTTATTGTGTGAAAATCAGGAAGTTGTCATCCTTTTTTCGGATTCGATCTTATATAATATCAATAATAATCTATTCTCAAATCAGCAAATTTATTACAGCATACACTTTCACGGTGCATTTGCATTTCTGTCACTTCATATAGATAGCAGATGATTAATAAATGCACCGTCGAAACTGCACACTTGTAAGTCGTAACATAATCTCGTCGATCTTGCAACAAATGCAGACAGAGTTCTAAAATTGCATTTCTTTGATCACATTATGTAACCCTTACGAGTTCGGCTTAAACTGAAACCGGTTAACCGGTTTATTGCTTGTTTAAAAGAAAATGAAAACCGGTTTATTTTGCACGGTTAACCGGGGTTTGTTGAAAATGTCTTTTCGCCTTTTGTTAAATGGATTTTTATAAAACTATTCATATGACGGGTTCGTGGAGCAGTGGTCAACGTCGTTGACTTCAGTGACGGATCTCACAGACTCAAGTGCCATTGCAAACAGTATTTGTTCACATAAATATTCATTTTTTTCATTCTAATCCTAAAATAACGGGTCTTAGAGGAAGCGATTTGCTTTACCTATTAGTTTTTTCTTAGCCCTATTCTTATATACATACATTCTTGGAAAAAAGAGAGGTTGAACAACTGAGTAACAAGCAGTTCTCGAAATAAAAAACCTTTGTTTGGATAAACTTCATTTAAAGTCCAAATCACATTAAAAGCGGACTTGGTTGAAAAAAAAAGTTAATCTACTCTTTTATGCTTCATATTTAAGTAAGCAAAATGCGCTATACTAATTTTTGTTTTGGAATACTGATTTGCGTTGTACTAAAATTCGTTATATGAAAATAATTTCGGTGTAAGCCGGATATTTATTTGAAAAAAACTGAAAAACCGGTTAGTTGCTATAAACGGTTAATTGGAAGCTCTACTTACAAGCAACATGATTTCTTCATCCGAGAAAAAAGGATCTGGGTGTTGGTGGTACCGTTTTGTTTAATGTCATTGCAGTAATGCAAACTTTTGTTGATCCTACTTGCGTTTGCACGTTTTATGTAAGGTTATATTGTAAAATAGTTTTTTTATTAAGTAATTATTATACAGAATATTTTATAGTAAAATTGAAAAGAACAACGTCTAGACTTGACGGAGCGAGTGAGTCGACTGCTCGGTTACAACTTATTTTAAGTCTAATTAAAAGCTTATTACAAAAATAACGCGACGAGCTTAAAATTATATATGTATGTAATGACCATGGATAAAAAAGCAAAAGAAACAGTTTTTGTTATTTCGGCAAAATGATCTCAAGCCAAAATGATGATTGGCATTCTAATAAGTAATTGATTCCAATTTTTCATGTTTTGATGGAATGTTATCGTAAACGTTGATTACTATAGTAAAGAAACCCTTATATTTAGAAAGCGTTCAGTACAAAAGAAATATTACGGCATGATCCATCTTGCCCATTCAAATTGTATCAATCTTGGTCAGTTTTTCTCAGCGAGGGACAACAGCATGTTCCAAAAGGTGGGCTGCAATATCTTAACATGGGGCTCGGTAAATCTTATCCATTTTTTTTTGTTTATCCATGTCCGCTCCCAATGCCGAGCATATGGTGTCCTAATGAAGATTTCTCAACAAAAGCTTTTTTTCTACGAGAACTGTTTGTTACTTAGTCGCTCAACCTCCATTTTCTAAAGAGAGAAGTGCGGATTGAACGATGAGGCTAAGACAGGACTAATTAACTAATTGCTCGCGTAACGCCCAGTTGAATTAAAGGATCGAAAGAGTGGGGGGGAATTTTCAGACGTCACAAACACCCATGCCTTCGAACAGAAAATCAATAAATCGATCAAAAATATGCTGTTTCGTACTGGGATTCGAACCCGTGAGGTCCGGCACGGAAGCCCACAACTTTGCATGAAATAAAAAAGGGGCAATTAAGTCTTATTTCATTATAAAATTTAACCATCTAAAGAAATTGCAGTTATGTGGTGATTTGATCTAAAACGAATGATTTTCTTATCTTAACAAGGGGCTCGCGCGAGCCCTCCTGAGCCCCCTCCAGCCCACCCCTTCAAGAGGGAATTCCTGGAATTTCAGATTTAAAATTCTGGGAAGACCTAAAAAATATCACGTGTCTTTTCGTTTTGGGACACCTCATTCAAATTATACTTACATATGTACTTCAAAATGCAATATAAAACAGGTATGGAGGCCACAGAAAAATATGAGGCCACGGGCTCTAAAAGGTCGAGAAACTATGATTTAGGTGACAACTTAAGCGATAGGCACATAAAATCAAGGAGTATATTTAAAAATTAAGCCATTCAATATTCTTTACTGTACAATTTAAAATATCAATTGAACGTTCTCGATAAATTTTTAATATAAAATTTAAACGATTTGAATTCTTTATTTCGCGAATAAAAAACACTTGTGTATATATTAAATATTCTAATGACTAAAAGACTTTTGTCATCCGATTTTATTATTTAACTAGCTGGCCCGACGAACTTCGTACCGCCTCAGAATCAATAAATGTTGTGTCGGCTGAATTAAGTTTAAATGAATACTCAAAATTAATTATGTTCAATAAATGTGCAAAATTCAAAATGAAAAGTATTTTAATTACATTGAAATGATGTTATTCACGTGGCACAGTCGATAGATTTAAAGGAATGCAGTGGACCAACGATTTGATTTTGAATTGTGAAGTTGAAATGATCCACATCTTTGTTATTTGCTGTAAGAATTGCTCGTTCACTCAACCAATTATGATGTTTGTGATTAGCAATGATATTCAGGAACACTTTGTTGATTGTCGTTCGATGAGACGAAATTACGAAAATTCGGCAGAAACGAAATCAATCCATTCGATTCGTCGACAGGAACACGGCCGTTATAGATAGTCAGCAAATGCTTGGAGAAAATAACACATATCTTCGATCAAAAGCAACGTCTAGTTATGTATCTCCTCATTCAACTCGAGATCGGGATTCCCTGAACTGACGCGAATTCGGTGTAAAGTGTCTTCGGACATGTCATCCTTGTACTTGTCACGTGGATTCAATGGGAAGCATGTCAAAATAATGATAGCAAATAATGTGCGTATCTGACTTGTAGATGCAGAAACAATTGCTTCAGCGATTGTCATGCGTACTCCCAATGAGTATCGTTTTCAAGCAAATTGAGCTATAGACATGCGGCACGAAATGTTGGGCATACTACGCCATTGACAGTTCGAAGTGAATCAATGATGTCAACCCGAAGGGAATTATTGGTTGTTTTTTGGATTTTTCATGTTCACAGAACTGAAAGACTCTTAGAAAACCATTCCGAGCACTCTTACGGATTGGCTTAGAAGTACTTGGCATAGCTAATACCTCTTTATTTCACTGTATTTTAAATAATAAAATTACATCTTCACATGTTGACAAACGACTACTATTGTTTGACAGTAACTGTCAAACAAAGACTGTTGCTAAGGAATGTGTTGGTCTAGGATAAATTTGTTCTCAATGCATGTCACTAACATAATGACAGGGATCTTTTCAAAATTATTCAAATAATACTTTTTTATAATTTTACGAAACTTCATTCTGAATTTTCATATTTTTTATATTACGAAATGATATAAATTCTCATTATAACAAAGAACGCAACATTTTCCAAATCTTCAATATAATATTTATGAGATTATCTTTCATTAGAAAAAAAAAAAAAATTTTGTTTAATGTTCCACACATACAAACAGTTATACAGTCAATTCTGTTTTAATGCGGTAGATGCGTTCCACGAAATATCGCAAAAAAAAATCGCATAAAAAAAAACTTGACTTCCATAGAAAAAGTGGGGTGCGTTACTTAAATTTTAAAATCCGCATAAATTTGAAACAGCGAGTTAAAATATACACTAAATCGCAAAGTATAAGAAAATAAGGGGAAAACCACGGCGTAAAAATATTGAAAAATATTCAGTCTGTATGACAATTCTAAGTGTATTAATAAAGCATGTGGTTCACTCTTTTTCGGAAGAAATAGTATGCGCATCAGTTTCATAAAACTATGGTTGTTTTCTAACAATGAAATTAGTGATTAGAGTTTGTTCAGGTTTTCTTTTTCGATAATTAATTGGTTATGCAGTTTGTTATACCCATATATATTTTTTATCGTTGAAACTTGAATGCGCGTTCAGAATTTGAATCATTTAGAAAAAAATGATCTTGTAATTTACTGAAAATTTGGAGACCTTCTTCAATTATTTCCGCAGTGAAGGAAATGATTTTTTTTTAATTCGTGATTGTTTCTGGTTTTTTGTCAATAATTAAATTTAATTTATTAACATCTTCGTCACTTATAGCTTTATCTGTAAGTAATTCGTCGATATAATTTTCGCTAAAGGTATCAAACCTTTCTCCGCCAAGTTCATGTGCTAAAATAATCATTTCAGCTGATATTACCGATGTTTCAATGGTTTCATCGACTGTAACATACCTAAGTAGGTGGACTTAATTCAGCGATGGCAGATGCAACATGATTTAAACAGTCCGAAATCGTATTTTTTTTTCAAATGTCGGTTGTGTTTATGATTCTCTCTATTCTATCCAAAATACAACGATATATGCTCTCGATGTAATATTTAACATTTTTATATGTAAAATATAGTACATTTAAAAAAAATGCATTTCTTAAAAAACCGCATAACTTCGAAATCGCATAAAAACAGGATTGACTGTATATGGGGATCAAAAATAAAATAATGATTTGATAGTATTCTATAACAATATAATATACATGAAAAGTATACTGATTTTTTTTACATACTTTCTGATTTTATGTACTTTCATTCGTCTTTTCACATTTCAGTACATATTTTAGCGACGGTGATGAACATGAGACATAAATTCCGAAAAGTTTTTTTTAAATGGATATTGAAGATTTAGTTTCGAATTCTGACACAACCAAGTTCGTCAGTACATCTCTAATTCAAAGTATGAAACAAATGAATTTAGGATACTTTGCCATCTAGCGGATGAAATCAGTATACAACGTCATGTTCCGCGTTCGATTTGGAAATTTCAAAAAAAACGAAATGTATGGAAACATTATTTTCTTCATAATTTATTTTCCGTGATATTTTTCCGATGTTTTAATGCTTATTCTGCTATTCTAGGTAAATACGAATTTTATAAATCAAATATCATTGAAATCCTTCCAGTAATTCTCGAGATATACGTGGTGTAAATAACCCCACTTTGTTTTATATATATAGATAAGCCACTTTTCGTCAAAGTTTCACGAGGATGAAAAAACTTGGCTTGAATTATTTTTGTAAAAAATATAACATAAAATAGTGATAATATTTTTGGAACATTTTATGAAATTTTGAATATTCATCACGTTTTAGAGTAGTTACAGACAGTCTTTGGATTATTTTTTGTATTATTCATGAAATTATTTTATGTTGAGAGATAACTTTCGTCGATTATTAATATTTACACTTTTAATTTTATCAGCATAACAGTGATATGCCAACATTGGTAATACAGGAATGACTAAATAAATATCACGAGAATTTTCTGAGATTCGCATATAAATCTACGCACGTAATACTTTCACATCAAATACAAACATACGTTTTATTGACAATGCAACTGTGTAAGCAATCGATTATTTTTATAAGGTTAAAATGTTTGTATTTAAAAAATCCGTTAAAAAAAGTGTTGAAACTTTCAGTGCTTATTTAATAATTCACTCCTTACTTTATGTGATGTGGAATGATTCATTAGGATTAAACAATGTATAACCTTATTTTCTTGTAGGAATATCAATATTTTATTATATATGGCAATATAAGCTAAACAAACCATTTTTCTGTGGATATGTTAGCTAAAAAGCGTTGTTCAAAGAGAATTGCTTTTAATTAACTTGCTCAACCTCTCTTTTTCGAGAGAGTGAGGAACGAAGAATTGGGATAGAACACGACTAGAGGTTAGATTATCGCTCTTGCTATCAAGATAGCTTGGATATCAAATACATCCATATTAATTTAAAAAACTGTTTGTTATTTTTAGGGTGATCACTGTCAATACTTAGTAGAAAGGAATTATATATTTTTTAAATTACTCCTTTGTACTAATTCCACTTTTATTTAATATTATTGGGGCCGGTTTTGCTCATGACGAACATTATCATCTGATAAGAGAATACAATATTATAGTGTTGTGTATACAAAACAAAATAAAATTATTGTGATAAACAAACAATTAGTAGTGAAAGATATTTAAAAATAAAAGTCCAAAATATTAATAAGTGACATTAAATTGACTGTAATTAAAATGTTTATTACCTCACAAGTACAGAGGCGAATTGCCTTATAATCGAATGGGGCCTCAAAAATAGCTCATATTATGTAGCCTATATACTTTTTCTTCAGATTCTAATATACTTTTATTATTTCATATGGAATTTTCTGATGTTTTTATGTTATTCGAAAAATAGAGCCTCCAAATTTTATTGCGCCTGGGGCCTCTCTTGTGCTTAATCCGCCACTTCATAAACATAATTAAAAAAATCATTGAAATCAGTACAAATGAGTATTTTATTTTTTGAAACTATCCGTATTGGAATTCAAACCCGTGAAACACAATTTTGTAATATACAAATATGTATACGGATCCAAATTACAAGCGGAAGAGTAAGCGTACTACAAAACATGCTTTTTGAGTTTTACTTATCAAATCATTATTATACGTAAAATAAAAAATATAATTTTTGATGATTTCAAGTTTATCCGTTTATATGGATAGTTTTTTTTTTAATAAAACGAAATATTATGTATAAATTATTTCTCACCATTCATTATACTTGACGAATTAACGAATATGACAAGTTTCGTCTTCCAATTAATAATTATCAGCTCAATTATTGAACTATTGAGCATGTGAAACTAATAAATGGCTATGACATGAATTACAAATTAGGGCCATGCATTTTACCAATTAAAAACTAAATATTTCGTCCATATATTTATATTCGCTTAATATTTGTTTTGGCAGTTTTGGATTTTATATATATCGACCACATATATATCGACTGTGGAAAGGAAAAAGAACGTAGCCCTCAATTTTCCAAAACTGCTTTTTTTTGATAATCAATGTATACAACTTGACACACATTCTATCAAAAGGATAAGCTGAAAATGCCAAATAAGTATCTAAATTTAGCTTTTAAGTTTGAAAAAAATGACTCTGTAAAATATTAAAACCAAGAATAAACACTGAAATAAAGGTTTGTCCGAGACAACTTCTTTACTTAATATTTGGTTATGTCAATTAAACACCAGTTTAGAAGTATTCGTGCACTTCAAGGTTGTGTATAATTCATAATTTGCATATGTCACAAAATCATCAAAACACGTTTTTAGCGCCTCATTTAAAATTTGAAATGTATGCGCTACGTCCTTTTTCCTTTCCACAGTCGATATGTATATGTTTTTAAAAAAACAAGCTTAAAAGAATATATTTTTAAAATACAAGATGTTTCAATGAACTGGCTAGAATTTATTTCGTCACAAAATAAATAGAGGTTTTCAGAAACTATGATAAATAATCGCATATTTAATACTAAGCCAATGATATAAAATAGCATTTAAAATGAAAACTGTTTGTGTACAAATAGCTTTCAGAGATCACTTTCAGTTAAGGCAAAGCGTAGCCTGGAGCTCGGAAAATTGTTTATACACAATTGTACGGGGATGACTAGAGTGCTGGAGAATTTGTCGCGACCGTGAGCACTTACCGGGAATCGATAGAGAGTTTCCCAGAAAACCCGGCCGATTTCCAGGGATTTTCACGCCGGAAAACACGCACTTGTTGATTCACTCGACGAGTCTGTATGCCCAGACATCGTCTGACTGGGACAAGGTTTTTGTTGGCGTTTCAACGGAAAAATAAAATTGAGGCCTGTACACAAAATAAATTCGATTATTTTTTGTTTTCTTTTATACGTTTTTATCCGCTTCTTTATTCACCGTGACTGAAAAGGAGTTTGATTAATTTAAACGTAAATCTTTTAATTTGAAGGGCATCGTTGGTTAAACATTGCAAAGTCATACAAAGTGTTTTTTATTATAAACAAGGCATTTTACTTACACAACAAAGGGAGCGAACAATAAGTATACAATTGCATAAAGTTTTTTATTTATGATCACTTACTTGAAACAAGTTGTGGCTATTTAAATACATATAATTATATATATAGAATAAATGCCACATTATTGTTATTATTATTTATTTTTTTAATATTTGACATTACAGCTTACGCCAATGCGTCAAATATTTTTAAAGTTTTAAAGTTGAAAGATCATACGAGATATACTCGATGAGAATTTTTGTAAGTCACATGAGATTAACTCAAGGAGAATTGACGTCACAAACACCCATGTCTTAGATCTCAATTGAAAAATTGAAAAAATCCAATTTGACAATGTGACCTTACCGGGAATCGAACCCGGACCCCCCTGATCGGTAGAGCAAGCTCTAACCAACTAGACCACAGCGGGCATACAATATCATATAATATCCACTTTGTTATTATACCAATTAGTTATAATTCTTCCATTATTTATTATTTTATATAAGTTAAAGTTGGTTTCAAAATAGTTTAAATTGTATTTATTTAATTATGTTTATTAGTTTTGTTCTACACATAACCGAATCCTATTTGTTGTTACTACATTATGATTAAAGCAGTTAAATGGCTCTCAATTTTACTGTAAAAAATATATATCTGCCAATTTTGTTAATACACGTGTAGGAATTATTTTGATACTCATTATTTATCTTTTTCATTCATAATTTAATTTTGATATGGTTTGAGTAGCATTTTTTTTGTAAGTGTTGTTTGAATTATAGAGTTTAATTCACTTATAACTTATATAATAATCTATATACAGTAGAACCTCGAATATCCGGATTTTTGATTATCCGGATTGCTCAAAATATTTAAAAAAATGTTTAACGAATTTGCTGATTTGTCACCACAATAATGTGTGCCATTGCAGCAGGCTGACACAGACTATCACTGAGAAATCAAAGAACCCGTCGGTGCCGCCGGGATCGGTCTAGTTAACGAGGACTTCCTCTAAAAAATGATGTTGTGGAAGCTGTGTTCAACAAAGACGATGACAGTGATGATGATGATGTGGCCAGTGAATGTCAAATTGGGAAATCCAAACCAGTAACGGCAATCTCCAGAGCAGTGGCGGACGGTCAATGTGGCATTGGATCAATGCACCCCTTGTATATGCAGGGGCGGTTATATTTCATGAAATAATATTCAAACATAACATTTATACCATTCACTCATTTGAAATTCTTCATGTTTTTATTGTCTATAGTAAATATTAAAAATTGTTTATAATGAAATAAATATATAGACAATAAATACATAAAGTATTTAAAATTAGTGAATGGTATACATGTTATGTTTGAATATTATTTCATGAAATATAACCGCCCCTGCATATACAAGGGGTCCATTGATCCAATGCCACATTGACCGGCCGCCACTGCTCCAGAGCTTATGGTATATTGGACGAGCTAGTCCAATTTTTTCACATAGCACTGAGACCACCCAGGAGTTTTTTTAATGGGTTGAGTGCTTTGAGGGGATATTTAAGAACAATGATACAAGCATCAATTTTTAATTTGGTCAGATAAGTGGATTGACAGAAAATGTAATATGTGTGTAACGGGTGCGTAAATAAATTCTTATTGTGTATTTTTGTATTCTAAGCATTTAAAAATACCTATTCTCTGATATAACGAGTAATGCTTATAACGAGCAAATTCAGTAGGTCCTGTTTTACTCGTAATAACCAAGTTCGATTGTAGTATTAATTTTCCATTTAAAATGATAAAAAAACAATTATGTTGTTTTGCTTTCCGAATACATTTTATTTCCAAATTCATTTATTCGCTGAATTATTTTACAGGATCGGTTCGTAATACATAGTATTCTGAAATTTTAACGAGTGCTATTCAACTTTCAAGTGCCTACTCCTGTTTTAAAGATTATTGATTTGTAATTTTGTAAAAACTCAATTTGGAATGTATTTTTAACTCTATGGTAATTTTCTTTTTGTTCTTTTTATTTTCACCGAAGTACGAAAAACAATTAACATTTTTTAAGACGTCATTTCCTTAAAAATACGACCAATAATTCAACCCCGCACACCCATACATTCAAATAATATTTTCTCTCAGCGCATTGGTACTAGGGATCCTGATTCGAAACAACTGGAGAATAAATTCCCAAAAAATCAACGCGATTTCCCTGTTCATTAAATGTATGTCAGCATGTTTTTTTTCTGTCTTATACCCGTTTGATTTTGGTGCATAGCAATTTTTTTTTTGACAAAAAGTGAACCGTGACTTCTAAATGTGTAAGAACCACTGAAATAGACCATGGCAATAGACCTGACACGCCAGACAATATTTAAAAATATTTACCTTTGATTTCTAACCAAACATATTCGCGTATTTTGTTGGCCAACAAATGAAGCATATTATGTCGTATGTTATATTCAAACGATGAATGTATCAAAGATCAAATGTAATGAATCTCACAAGGGCTCTTTTATTTTTGTCTAAAAGTTTCGTCGTTCGATTGGAAAAAGTTGACAAACAAGAAGGCGACTTGTTGAGGCAGGTCGTCTCAAATGTTGATCTTATAAATTCAACATTTGAAGCTTTATGTTTAGATGTTTGAAATGTATTTTTTAATTCAGATGATCTCGAATGGTTGTAGAGTGTTTTTTCGGCAGACTATTAAGTAGCAAACCGAATATTAGTCCCTTAAATAACGGTTTATCAACCGGTGACCACAGCATGTTCTAAGGAGACTACAGAGAAAAAATAGTTTTATGGGAGCCACAGGACAATTTTGGGAGGCCGTGAGAAAATATCCATAAACTCCAAGGTTTTGAAAATCGGGCAGCGACAAAATATTTTAAAATTCCGGTGGGAGCTATAAAAAAAATAGTCTCGTGTCTTTCATTACGAGAAATCTGCAAATTCCTGGGTTTTTGAAATTGACCATCTGTGAAGAGCTAAAAAAAAAGGTCTCCAGTCTTTCTATTTTGGGAATTTCGTAAATTCCTGGGTGAAATTTTTAAATCGGCCAGCGAGCAAAATGTTCAAAGAATTGAAAATTATTTTGGAATCTTTCAATCCCCGAGTCTTGAAAAACTTATGTTTACGGGTATGGGGTCCACAGAAACATATTACACACAAAGGGGGACACGGGACCAAAAAGGCTAAGAAACTAAGCCTTAAATGATGCTCTTTAGGTAAATTTACAATCTACAGATTATGTAGCATTATAGTGACATTATCAAGGTTGAAAGCCCACAAAAATATATACAGTAGTTACACTTATATTTACTGAATTATTTTGAAGCGATGGAAGTTTTAAGCTTTTGATATTTAGTATTATACTCTCGAAGGATGTTTACTAATCTCTCAGCTGCATACATATATTGTTTGCTTTCTGAAAACATAGATGAAGTGATTGGCTACTTGAGTTATCTTAAACTATCAAAAATATTTGGTTCATTGAAAATGAGTTACTATGTCAAATATAAAATATTATGATAAAATGATAAAGAGTTTCAAAATGTGAAATGCGATAAAAATATGTAAATTTTATTAAACAAGAAAAATATGTGAGCATTTGCTTGTTAAGCTCTCGAGATATATAATATTATATTAGCATAATATTCCGGTTTTCTACCAAACTACCAATACCGATGCGTAAATGTCAATAATATGCTCTCCAAATAATAATTGATAAGAGATTCCTCGATATTTGTCACACCTACGCGAATGCGTGTATTTATGTATTCCACATATCTAAGGACAGAGAATGACTCGTAGATTTAACCAATATGTTTATTTAAAAAACGGAAAGCATTTTTTTAACATCTGGTGGCACACATACCGGAACAAACAACAATGGTACACACCACTGCAAAATAAAAGCCACCCACGTGATGTAGCTTATAAAAAACAAATACATATTTTTTTACGAAGAATAATGACTTTTTTAAAAACTTTTGTTGATTAAGAGATTCAGAAAATTTAGACATCAAAACCATTTTTTTCAAACTATAACATACATATATTTTTTTATTTAATATAAACATACAATGAGAAATTGATATACATGCATAATTCAATTGTATTCACTTTTTAATATAGGAGTTATTCGCTGCTTTCACTATCGGTTCCGAAATATAATCGTTAGCGATTTTTCTAAGGAGCGTATTGAATTTTCGCGTAATTATGAGTAAATCACGATAAAAAAGGAACGATGCCGTCCAAAAAATCGCGTAAAAAGAGGACTGGGTGTATATAAAAGTGTGAAATTAAAATCATGACTTACATATATGAAAATGTGTAAGGGTATAATAATATTTAAAATTATTATTATTTCCATACCGTTGTGCTGAATAAAATAAAGTAACAAGAATTCTAAGAAAGTATTACAATCATGAGGTTTTAACAAGTCAACCACTGAAAAATGAAAAACTATTTGTTTTTTTATCTTATTACTTAGTTGTAAAACTTAAAATTTGAACTTTACTGTTATCCGGTGGCATACATATTTCATTCAATTGTTTTTTTTTTTTGATATTTGAATCGATAATCAATAATGAATCTCTTCACTCTTCCTTCGACCGAAGAAAAACTATGTCCTTTCTATACAATTGAAAGAAATACTGCTTTTTTCGAAATACTTACAGACCTAACCTAACCTAACCTTAGAAAGAATTTGTCTTACTAAAAAATTAAAAACCTAAATTTTCCGGCCTTTAAAATCTAACGTATTAATCATATTTTGCTTTTAAATTCACTAATAAAAAAAGTCCTGCGGTTAAAAGGAAAGAACCGTAAAATTTTGCAAATAAAAATAATTTAATAACCTTAATTTTTTAAGGGTTTTAAAACCATGTTAATTTTCCCGATCTAAATACTGATTAACAGAAAGGCAACTGTCTTCAATTTAAAATTAAGATCATAACTTTAGAAAAAAAAGTTAAAAAATAACATGTTGGACATATTTTTAAAATACTTCCAAGCAACTATTATGTGTATGTTCTCCAATTCACAGCCGATGAATATAGTATGTTTGTTTAGATTTTGACCTCGCACATGGAACGAAAGGTGTTAAACGTGTATGGAAATTTAAATTTCACCACAAAATTAGGAAAAAATAAACGTTTTCATTATGCAAATTATTCTAAAATTTATTAAGAGGAACATCCATTAATGTGTAATAAAATCAAAATATTGGGAAACCAATGCATTTCACGACGTAAACCCGGTTGTGAGATAAAGAGATTTTTCAAATTTTATTTTTATTATGAAATTTTTTGAAATTAACTAAAAATAATTGGCAATTGGCAAGTATTTTTGCAATATTTGAATATTAAGTCAATAATCTCTTTGTGAATCTCAACGCGATTGTGAAAGAAAACAAATATTATACGATGATCATCATTATATTTTGCAAAATGCGCATCGACGTTTGAACAAAAAATGATAAGTAGGGGGAATGCATTTTACATCATTTTTTTTATTAATGTGCACAAAGAAATTAACTGAGCAGTGGCACCTTTATTAAACATGAGTACGTAGGATCTTCCTAGTTGCCAGGAAAAGATTTGAATGTGTACTGCGATCAGCAGTGTTTAATCACTGTGATCTCATATTAAAAAAAATGAACGTCAAGTCATTACTCTCATTTTTTACTTCTCAACATGAGGATATTTTTAGTTATTTCAATAATTTTCACTGGTAGCCTTCAAAATTAATGACACTGGCAAATAACTTAAATTCTTAGATTTAAAAAAAAAAGAGTCAATGACCTAGATTCAAAGAATTTAATATTTAGATTTTTTCATTTATAGCAAGTCAAATAAATTCAATATACATATGTACATGTGTCACATACCAGGGCATTAAATTGATTGGACTCGTGCATTAATAAAAATAATAATAATATAATAGCTTGTAAAATTCGTGGTAAAATACTCCATGCCACAGAAAAGGGTTCTGACATGCTAACAAAACGGTTTGGCCAATTTCACTTTTCGCTGTCACGTAGTAACTTCTAATATTCTGAAAATATTCCATGCGCAAGACACGTACCGGCTTCTAAAGCTCTGTTGATAAAATATATTTGTTGAAGGCAGAGACAGAAGGGGTCTCAGTTTACCTG
Source organism: Himalopsyche anomala (assembly GCA_031772345.1). NCBI lineage: Eukaryota > Metazoa > Arthropoda > Insecta > Trichoptera > Rhyacophilidae > Himalopsyche > Himalopsyche anomala. The sequence continues at coordinate 13,050,429 of CM062835.1, forward strand.
AGGCAACCGTTGCATTGACTGCAGATTGATTTTTAAAGACATAGAGTTTGAATAAGTTTTTGACACAGCTTATTTCAATATTTTTCAATCTTGAATAAAAATACATTATTTGATTCAAGATACATACACATTTGATTCAGTTTTGTTTGCTAGAAAACGTTGTATTGATTTGCTTATTTATAACTGACCAAAGCCTTTTACTACAGAGCTGGTAAAGCTTTTCCAATATTTTAATTTCAATTAAATTAGTATGTTAATCATAGAGAGTGTTAATAAATTAGTAATATAATATCGTTGTCCTTGCTGTAAAACCCGCTGTGGTCCAGGCGGTTCTGGGCTCAATTCCCGGTAAGGTCAATGTCAAATTTAGATTTTTCAATTTAAATTTGAGACCTAAGACAAGGTGTTTGTGATATCAATTAAACTCGAGTTGATGAGCCTTCAACTGTTAAATATTTGGCGCATATTATTAAATGTATTATATTAAAAAAAGAAACACATTTTAAGATTCAACGTAAATGTGTATATCTCCAAATTTATAAAAAAAAACAGTTTAACGTATTGAATTGAGCATTTTTAATTAATTATTAGGTGAGACTTAGTAATATTTATTTAAACATTCTAGACATGGAATTATTTCTTCTTTGAGAAGAAATTTGTCTATTCAATTCGATGCCTATTTTTAAACTTGTTTAGGAAATTGATCTTACACTTTTTTTAAGCCATTATGTAGAATAAAATCAATAAAAAAATTATTACTATCGTCATCGATATGTCTTCTTCATAGCACTGATCAAAAGGTTATAGTTTAATCGTATCGTAATGCAATTTCTAAATGTTTTATAATCATTTGTGGGCGACATATTTCACGATAAAACGGCGATAAAACTCAAAACTGTTATCGTTACAACTTTATTATGTAATACGCGCATAAAAGAAGTATTTATTTCAATAAAATTTGATTTACCTTTTTTTAAAATAACAGTCCTTAAATTAGTCGTTAAATTATGTTAAAAATTTGATTCAAACATCATCAAATGTGCCAGAAGTTTGCATTTTTAAAAATCATGTCCGAACGGAACCGATGGGCACCCAATGTGGAGCATATCAACCCACAATCGGCAAAAAACTTAAGCGACACAATTAGGTGAATTGCATTTTGAACCAATATTGTTGACTATCGTCAAATTTTTAGAACGTTATTTCATTCACCTAATATGTTTTACAGCCTGTTGATTTTAGCGTTTTGATTGATATCTTTTATTCCACGTAAGCCCTGGTTGAGAAACACTGATATAGAGAACTGAAAGTAGTTAGTACAGTATCAGAATAGGCATTGACCATATATTACTATTTACCAACCGCATTTAAGAAATTCCTTTATCGAACTTAATACGACAGTAATTTAAAAAAAAACTTCTATTGTAAAATTTATAAATTGTCGGTTACGATTTTATGCCTATTACGGGTCGATATAATATGCTCTATCCCAGGGATGGAGTGCAGTCGGCCTAAAGATCGCATGCCACACCTGACAGTGTTAAATATGGCATTCTGAAATTCCATTCAGTGGCGACTTATGGCGAATATGGGATTTTATAAATCTTAAAATCATTTTATTTAAAATTAAAAAAACTTTAAAATTTTTAGCCAAATTTTGATTAACTATTTACAATTTTTACTGAATAGTTTTGAATTCAAACTTAAAATATACGAAAATCTTTTACTTCTATTCAATCTGTTAAAAATTATTTGAAATTCTGAAATTGATAAAAACAAGTCTTAATTTAAAATCAAAATTAATTAACTGCAAAAACAACAACATAGAAATGAAGTTGACATTTTGTAACTTTGAAATCTTTTCCTAAAATTTATTTTAATTTTGAATATATTTAATGGATTTTATAGCAATATCAATTTAGTTTATAAACTTATATTATATATATAAAAATGTAAAGCATATCCTGTATTAGATTATAACTTTCGTTTTTCATCCACTTACATAAAACCACTTAATTATGCTAATCATGTGACAGTTTACGCTTCATGATAATTAATGTTCAAACAGTCAAAATTTTCCACATCATTTGGCGTTAAGGTGACGTGAAATTTAATGTAAACGATGAAAAATAAAATGAAAACTTTCACCGTGACCTTCATTTTATAAATGACCTTCCGTTGTATATATTTTGTAAATATTATATGTTATGATGTCACCATTCGGTGATAGGATTTAAAAAATCTATATTCGTCTGCAATGTAGAACATATGGATTACAAATATAGTTTATATCAACATAAGTATTTTACAATGTAACCGCTTGTTACGCCTTGCATTGATTGGAGCTTTCGAATTTAAAATCATAAATCGAAAAAATGTCCGGATCGTAATTCAAGTACATGATCATCGCATCCGAATCCTTAGACGTATTTTGTAAATATGGTGTGCATAAAATGTTGTGAATATAATATCTTAATACAGTGGAACCCCAATCTACCGTTCTTGCATTGCTCGTTTTACTGCATGAATCGTTTATTTTTTATAGTTCTGGCCAACCATCCATAAACACAATTTACAAATAAAATAATCCCGCATTAATCGTTCCCTGATTTACCGTTTTCCTCGATGTATCGTTTCAATATTATCGTCCTGTCCCAATTATTATCCCAATAGACCGTTTTCGTTGAATATTTCTCATAAATAGTCTTGCCTCGCTTTTCGTTTCTTGTGTTTTTTGGTAGAACTCCGATATATCGTTGTCTCTATCTTCGTTTTTTGCATGGATCGTTTATTTTTTACTCGACCAAGACCCCGTAATAACAATCATATATCATTCCCCGATTTACCGTTTTCTTGGATCTATCATCTAAATATTATCGTCCTGTCCCAATTATTACCCCAATAGACCGGTTTTGTTGAAAAAAAATCGCTTATTATTAGTCTTACATCACATCTGGTTGCGCGAATTTTTCTAACTCAAAAGTCAAAACTTAAATGCTTAAAACTTGAAAAAAGGCGTTGAAAAAATTAAGAAAAAAACGAGTCGACGTAGCAAAAAAAATTAACGAAAAGTATGCGAGATAGAAGGGTGTCTGTAAAAATTTATGTGCCAAACTACAATAATTAGGCAACTTAGTACATGTTTAGCAATTAAAGAATATATTTATAGATTCTTTAATAAAAAAAGTGAAATAAATAAGCAAGTTAGTTGGAAATTAAGCATTCAGGTATTATTTGAAGATTTCCCGCTTTATCGGTATTCCACATTATTCGTTGTATTATTACGTTCTCTTGGAAAACGTAGAATCCAGGTTTCACTGTATTATATAAAATGGGTTCCCATTCATATTTAAATGACGGATTATAGTATTTTAATTCTCAGGTAGAAACAGAAGCTTATGAATGTGACAGAACAAGATCATCTAGGTATTGTCTGTACAATGTTACATTGAAATATAATATCTAAAATGGTGTTATTTTAGATACCTCTTTGACTGACCACTGTTCGGAAAGGTCACAAAAGTGATTATCTCACGGCCAAAGAAAATAATAATTGTGTCATATTCCAAAGTTTTTTGAAACCTAAGTCGATAAAATACGACCTTTGTTGAACAAGGGTTCTACCCTTTTGTTTCAGATATGATTAGAAAGTTTCAATCATAATTTATTTTGATATATTTTTATGTGTTTATTCATAAAAGAAAAGTGATTATTTTTTTACTATGTTCGTTCCCAACATTTGTGATATTATGGAATCTTAGTGGAATTTATCTCAACAGTGTTTAATGTCTTCCCATCAAAGATTATTAATAAGCAACATGTTTTTAAATATCCATTTCCACTCCCAATGTGAAGCATATTGCATCATGATGAAAGTATCTCAACAATTTTTTTTCTATGAGACCTGTTTGTTATTCAGTTACTCAACCTTTTTTTGTCGAAGAGAGTATGACTAGTAAGGATAGGGTAGGACATGACTAGTGGTTAGTTAATCATTCTCGCTACACCTTGTTAGTTTCGGATTGGAATGGTTGGAGAGAGGGGGGGGGGGGGAGTTTAAAAAAACTCAAACATTCATGTCAAAAATTGATAAACCGATTGAAAAAATGCTGTACGCACTGGTATTTGAATCCGTAAGGCCTGGCATGGAAGCCAACGACGTTAACTACTGTGCCATGGATCCGACGTGCATGGATTCTTACCTATCACTAAATATATTAGGAAGGATATATTGAATCGGATTGTATTTCCTGTTTCGTGTGTATACAAATAAAGGAAAAAATGCTTTTGAACTAGAGCGTTGATATAAGATAAAATGAGAGCAGGGTAAGGGTAGTCAAAATAATATGATGATTTGAGCCCCTGAGAGGCGAAAGGAGCCATGTGGTATTTTAATAAAAAATGAGATTCTTTACAAGAGTCTACACTTCTTAACTCAAATCGTAAAAGTGAACTGAGCTCAGTTAATATACACTGCAATAGTGTTATATCTCTAAAATAAAAATTGGCTATCTACCAAAACACCAAGTAAAGACGTGATTGTTCTTAAAAGATCAATTGAATTTTTTTGCCATTTTACTACTTGGCTTACTTCACTTCTCCAAGGCTCACTTGTGATAAAGGGGGCCACAGAAAATTTTACGTCACTAAACTGAAAAATTTAAAATATTTTTATTCATATATGTAAAGTATTGCTTATTAAGGTGTTTTCATGTACTTATTTTTTTTTTAATAAATATTAGAAACAAAATAGGGGGTTAATCTAAAGATGTAACGTCGTCTATGGATGAGCTCTTAACGTATATAATATATCAGGGTTTCCCAAACTATGTTGCCAAGCCAGGGCGGGTGTTCCTAAAAAAATGGAATGGTTTTATACGCTGCAACACAGTTTAAAAAATCTTAGAAATTCAGCTAAGTGTTCCGTTATATTTTCCGGACTTGCGAAGTGTTCCGTTCCAGAAAATTTTTGGAAAGCCCTGTTCTAGATAATGCTTTATTGAGTTTCCTGAAAATTTGATTACCTAGCACTCGTGACTCGAGCATAAAACTATGCCAGTGAATATTATAAATATATTAATTATTATTTCATTCATTCATAGCTCCTTTCCCTTTTTCGTGCGACATCTGCAGACCAGTTTGGTAAGACATTATTAGTAATATAGTACCCAAGTCAATATAGAAGCTCCATAAATTTGATATCCAAAAAAAATAGTTTTTGTCATCTTAAAATGAATAGTATTAACACTTTTAGCGTGTCCGCTGTCGATACTTAGTGAAAAGACATTTTATTAAAAAAAAAATATATACATTTGTACTAATTCCCAATTGTATTTATTAAAATCATTACCGATTTCACTCTTGACGAGCACTATCAACTGATAAGATAATAAAATTTTATAGTGTTATAGTGTTATTTATAGAAATCAAAATGAAATAAAAGAGGTGTAATAAACAATTGGTATGGAAAAGAATTTATTATTTGTAAATTATTTTCCATACCAATTGTTTATTGCATGCAACTTAGTCTAAAAAATAATTAGAGTTGGGGTCCTCTGATTTCTTAACCTCTCCACAGCTCTGTGAAAAACAGACAGATTTCGTTTAAATCTAATGCTACATTCATCCGCATTAAGACCCAAAGATCCCAAAATCTCGTAAAATTTTGTGATCACGAAATCCTGGGATTTCTGGATTGAGAATAACAAGTTAAAATGTCTCGAAAAGTTTTTAAAAACAGTCAACCGAGCAAAATTTTTGATACGAGCCAGCAAGGTCCCATATTTTTTCATTTTGGGAATTCCGCAAACTCCCTGGAGCAAAAATTCGTAATCCCGAATTCCATTTTTTTCACGGTTTTATGTTGAGTGATCTATCGCGGAATCCCGGGATTACAAAAAGGGTCCGGGATTGAATGCCTTAGTTCGCATGCTTCACATTGAGATCTAGCGTAGTGCTTAAAATTATTGATCTATTACAAAAAATGTTTATTCTTAAATAAAATCGTTTCAAATGTATTTATTGAAAAAGCTTTGTAGAATTTTTAAAAATGTCTCTTTTCAACTGAAAGAAAATCAACATAAATACCATATGGTGTAAATAAATTTATAATATTATATCTGGAAGTGAATAATAAATAGTTAAACTATGAACATTTAATTGTTTTGAATTATAACAATGATGAAAAAAGTAAAACAAAATTTCAGTTTTGAACTAACTCACACCCTTCAGTTGAAAACAACCCCAATCCGTTCCTCATTGCCCGATTTAATTGCAAAAGCACTCCAGTGATAGGGTATAAAAAAGGTTTAGCTACATTTTAAAGTAGCTCGTCACCATAGAAACATTATAATTTATTACTAGATGAGTTGGCATCGAGATGAATATTTGATTTGGCTAACAATAGGACACGAATGTCGCTTTCTCTTTTCTGCATTAATATTCAGTGTCATAGCATTTCTTTCTGTCGTGGAACACTTTCAGCCATACCTTGCTTCCTTCTGAGATTATAATTTCTTCGAGGTAATCTTTGATGTTTTAAACTAAGACTTTTTAGATGGTAGATGTTTGCTTATATGTTTTAGATCATTGGTTCACAGAGTATGTCCCGCGAGATATATGTTATATCTAGTATATCTGTATATCTATTCATTTTAAAATTGTCTCTTTGATGAAACAGTTTGTGAACCCCTGTTTTATATGTAAGATATTAAACCTTGCGGTCTGATGAGCCTAAACTCTCATGTCTTGAGAATGTCAATATTAATATAAATATCCAGTACCATATTTATTATTAGATGACAAACATATACATCATATACCAATGGCCTCATGTTAACACTCGTGTATACTCATTATGATTTAAATGAATTTTTCATGTAATATATCACTAACAATTATACGAATTCATTAAATTATAAAAATTATAAAACCTTTATATAGTCTCCCGTGAATGAATGGTCAGGATATAACAGTTTTCTATTGTTGTAAAAGCTGTGTAAACAAATCGTAAAAAATCGAATTATCAAACTTTGTAACGTTCTGCACGTAATTTATTAAAAAAAAACAAAACACATTTAACACTGAAAAGAAATAAGAATATAGTTGTTTTGCTGCCTGTAAAATTTGTACAGATAAGGTATAAAAATAGGCTATAGGCATACGAAGTTATTTGTACGATCGTTGTCAAGATGATGAGATGTAGAAATTCTACTTTAATTAATAATATTTTAGGCTTATGCATAATGCGTAGGTACATATACAAATTCTTCAAGTCCTATAAACCCACTTTCAAAATTGTGTGGTCAATAAACATTATTTGCAAATGAAAAAATTAACACTAGTCGTCAGCAGACTGTCTTTTTTTTGTTTAGCACTTATACACGCACTGGTGCGTATGGCTTCACTTTTTAATAGCTTTCTTTTTTTCTATTCCAAGTAAAAATCTCGTTTACATAAAGCAGTCTTGAAAGAAATGATAATAATCAATATTAAAAATAAGAGTCCAGTTGATGAGTGTTTGTTATATCATCGAGTAGATATTCGTAAGTATTGAATTATCTATCATTATTACGATATTGCTAAATCACAACGAAACTAGAAACAGTTTCACTTGAAACTAAATATGGAGATCACTGTTAAATGGCTGGAGGCTCATTTATATAAGGAAACACAAAGAGTTCCATTTGTATGGACCTGTAACAGTTTTTCCAGTGCACAGACCACTAGGTTACTGATTTTGATGTCGTCATGTCAGGTCCTATGGCGCAGTGGTTAGCACGCAATACGTTCGAGTCGCAATACATTTTTTCGATCGATTTATCGATTTCTTTTCAGAGGCATACATAATTGTGATGTCTTAAAATTCCTTCCCACTGTGCTTCAGATCCTTCAACAAAACGGGGCGTAGCAATAGCGCTTAGTTAACCACTTGTCCTGTTCAAGACTATCCTTCTATCCATACTACTCACTTTGGAAAAAGAGAGGTTGAGCAACTGAGTAACAAATAGTTCTGTCGAGGTACCGTCATTATTAAGCCGTATAAAAAAAAAATATTATGTTATTGGTAATCGCAGCGAAAGTGGGAACTATTATATTTCAAATAAAACTAAATATGGAGATCATCACTGTATCTGGACCATTCGCCATAGAGATACCGGACGAAATAATCGATTCCGGTAAATCGGTAGTGAATATTTAATCTCGAAAGTAAAAATCTTTACCAAAAACGTTTACAAACTAATTACAATAAATGCCTGAAATCAGTCTTTTCTTTAAATTAAAATTATGAAAAGAAAAAGCTAGTTCTGACTTCATATTCGTGCAAATTGGCATAGCTACAGAAAAAGTCCACTCTCAAATATATTCAGCTTGTCACTTGTCAGTCAAATAGCAGGGGGTTCCTATCGAGTATTCGAATGTTTAATATTTGACTGTATTTTGATGTTCGAATATTCAGATGCTTAAACATTCAATATATGAGCTTACAAGAAGTGAAGTGAAATGGAAAAAACTTTTGACTTTGCACTTTGCACAACAATTACGTTTTTATTTTGTGTTTTAGTAAATTACGTATCTTTATTTTAGGGATATAATACTATTGTAATGTTTATTTACTGAGATCACTTCACTTTTATTATACTTTAAGTTTTAATATAAGTAGAATACTATAATTATAGAGTTATAATAAAATATTTGTTTGTAACTTGTCAAGATACGCTCCGTTAAGAGTCTATATGCTACACATTGTTAGCAGACATAATGAAAAAAGTCATTGAATAATTGCACTGTTATTTTTAAAAGGTGGTAGGTATTTCGGTTTTGAAAAAAACAGCTGAGGTATCGGAATCTCAGTTTTCTACGTACCGGTTTTGCAATCCCAGGTAATTGTACCATTGACAGTCGTAGGCAGCTTCTCCGACTAACTCTTTGGAAGAGCGAGATACATTAGTATGGTAATATTCATACTTATAGTTAATAGATTATATTACGATTAGATTCCAATGCGCTTATATTATGTTAATTAGGAGGAAAATAAATTGAGCCCATGGCCTAGAGAAATGGCTTTAAATAATTTTGTATGCCATTTTAATTTATTTATTTAAATCTTGTGCTATATAACTGTCGCCCGCTGTGGTCTAGTTGGTTACCGACCTACCGACCTGGTGGGTCTGGGTTCAATTCCCGGAAACAATTGATGATCTTGTATTAACTTCGAACATAGTTTAAAATAATATTTAAATTACTTAGAGTTTCATTTTTATGTTTGTATTTTTTAGATACATTTACTTTATTTAAATTATTGAGAATGTATGTATGTACACGATCATTTAAAAACTCTTTAATCTTGCAGTCTGAAGTAGGTAGATACTTTTTTCAGCTATCGACATTATTTATTTTAAGTTATATTGCGTATGTTTACATAATGTATGCATATAAAGTTCGTTTAATAATTACTAGCTGTAAGCCCGTTGACCTCAACGGGAGGATTTTTGTTGCATTTTTAAGTAGTCAGAAAATTACAAACCTATTTATTGAATAAGCCAGAGATTCTAAAAATAAAATAAATATATCGGGGCATATATCGACAGCCCTGCCCTGTAGTATTTAAATTGTAAATTATTAAATCTTTGGAATAATGTTCAAGTTTGCTAACAATCATTTTTCATAGTAGCATAAATCGATCTCGGCGCATATATCGACAGCCCTGCAGTTTTTAAATTGTAAATTATAAAATTTTTGGAATAATGTTCAAAGTTGCTAACAATCATTTTTCGTAGTATATATTTTATTTAACTAATTTTCAAGTACGCTAACAAAAATATTTCGTAGAAAAAGAAAAAGACCCGAGGACATCAGTACGCACACATTTGTGAATTGTTAAATGTGATTTGTGAAAAGTGATTATTTTATCGACTATTAATATATAGATTTTGGAATTTTTAGAATAATCTAATATATTCTAATTTTTAGAATAATTTAATATCTACTTTTTTTCACTTCAATGGAATGTGAGAAAAAAGTCGGAAAATAAATGGGCAAAGAATTAAATTATATTTATATAAAAAATGCAATTTTCACATGCAAAATATTATAAATTAATTGGACATTTTATCAAAACAAAATAACAATCATTTTTCATAGTAGCATAAATCGATCTCGGCGCATATATCGACAGCCCTGCAGTTTTTAAATTGTAAATTATAAAATTTTTGGAATAATGTTCAAGGTTGCTAACAATCATTTTTCGTAGTATATATTTTATTTAACTAATTTTCAAGTACGCTAACAAAAATATTTCGTAGAAAAAGAAAAAGACCCGAGGACATCAGTACGCACACATTTGTGAATTGTTAAATGTGATTTGTGAAAAGTGATTATTTTATCGACTATTAATATATAGATTTTGGAATTTTTAGAATAATCTAATATTCTAATTTTTAGAATAATTTAATATCTACTTTTTTTCACTTCAATGGAATGTGAGAAAAAAGTCGGAAAATAAATGGGCAAAGAATTAAATTATATTTATATAAAAAATGCAATTTTCACATGCAAAATATTATAAATTAATTGGACATTTTATTGGAGGACCGTCTTTCTTGACGTCATCGAAAAGGCGGAATCACGACCATATACAAACGAAAAAAGTATGTATTTAGTATGAATAAAAAAATGGATGACAGCGGGGTTGGGGCGGAGGAGGGGGAGGGAAAATCGGGGACAATTTACAGACGGACGGACGGACGGACGGACATTATCGACTATTAATATATAGATGGCGCATATTTTTTTACGAGTTATTAAAAAATCCACTCAGTACGTCGCGAACGACTGAGATTAAGAGAGCTTTTTGGTATTGTATTGGCAGCCCACAGCTGGTTATATCATATGTAATAAATTGTTTAATTTATTTTTCACCAATATTATCAATTTTTATTTCTTAAAAAAAATGTACCTGGGATCGAAAAAATCTAGTCCCGAAATCCCGGGATCAACATTTTGGCTTGGGATTGGATTCCCTAGGTGTGAATATGAATAGCCTGTGAACACAAATTATATAATCGTGGATAATAAGAAGGCCAAACTACCGCAGAACCAATCTTCGTAGAAGAAATAGGTACTAACGAAATTAATAGTGACAACTGACAACATATGTTTCTCTGTGTTTTAAAAAAAATCAGGCCCGGTAATTATGATTTTTTTTTTAAATTCATTAATTGTTTTAAATAAAGTATCGACGTTTTTTCAAGACCTTTTGACTCAATCAAATAAGAAAATAGTAGATAACAGACTTATTTAGTTTAATAATATATTTCAAATCATAATATCTTTATGTATTAAAATATCATCAAAAGAAAACTTTTTGGCTGGGACTTTGACACTTTAGGGCTAAAAAAACGTGTTCAAAGTATTGTGAATGAATGAATACGATAGTATTTTTTAAGTCGATAGTTTTGTGTCATTAATATATAACACGTGTGTGACATGTAACATATTACTGACACAGAACATTGTTATTGTTAATTTATACGGAAGTCTAAATAAATGATTGTATACAATAGATGTGAATGTCGAACCTTAAAGATTGAAAAACCTTCTTTTACCACTATTGTTTTGGAAAAATAAGTATCACATTGTATTGATTGCGGTATTAATTATTTTAACTGGCGCTATTTTATGTGTTCAGCCAAAAAAAACGTCAAGAATACTATAATGTATCTATAATATGAAATACAAAATAGACGTGTTTATCTGTCTGCACCATATTTTGTAAGTGTTACATGAGGTTCAATCAACGAATATATGTTTATCTTTAAACATTAGCTAGCACCTAAATAACGCCTTTATAACACAGAACCAAATACATATTTGTATTCCCGTTTTCTGCGTTTAATTTTTCATTATAACCAATGCCGGGAAGTAAAGCTTCATATTCTATTCATAAGAAACGAACGTTTTACTTACAGGAGCGTGTTACATACTACTACTACTGCTACTGTATTCCAGTAAACAATTACATTTAAAAAAAATGAATCTGCTGATAAAATAAACCACTTTTTAACGCATTTTGACAAAGTTGTTGATGAAGATAATTTGAGCTTTTGAGAAGTGAAGTAAGTTATGTACCAAAATGTGAAAACTTTTCCGTTGCACTTTTAAGTACAAACACGTCTTTATTTAGTATTTGTGTGGATTTTTTTATTTTTATTTTAGAGAGAAAACACTATTCCAGTGTGTTTTTCTTAAGCACATTTCACTTTTACTATGCTTTAAGGCAGCCATACTCAACCTGCGGCCCAAAATAATTATAGTCACCAAATAATTTTAAACGGTAGTTAAAAGTTTGACTCAATATCAAAATTCACATTAATTTTTAAGTTAACGATTTAATATTTTTGGATACATTGGTATTTTTATGTACTTTTTACATATTTTTTATTTGTTGTTCATTGTTATTTTTTACTATGAAAAATACATGAATACATAAATGTATACATATGTATATATTTACATAAAATAAAATAGTCTTATTTTGACATTATAATATATACATATGTGTGCAGTATAGTATGTGTTATATTTACAGTTTACTGTAAATATGTTGCGGCCCACGTAGAGAAGAAAAAAAAATGCGTACCCCGAGGGAAAAAAGGTTGAGTACGGCTGCTTTAAGGGATCCAGTAATATTATTTCGCATCTTAATCATGTCACTTTACTCACTTCACTTCTCATGGGTTCATTTTTATTACAATGTATTTGTGTGTTGTGCTAGAAGACATAATTTAAAGCGGTACGTACCTTTATTTATAAAAATCTTTTAGTGATTCGATTTTATTAAATAAAGCACCTCCGACAAAATTTAGTCATTTTTCAAAATATTTATTTTGAGCATACATAAATAATCACAATCCATTCACTAAAAATATTCATAACTTGAGCATAAAAAAATAATATATGACCACCAGTATAGTACTACTGTTAGGGGTGGTACAGTGAAAATTTAAATTAAAATATTTTTTGTTAAAACAAACCCAACTAAATATGTAAGAAACTTTATTTTTAATATTAATAGCATTTCTCACGCTATTATAATAATTTATGGGTATATTATAAAAGTTATAATAATGATAAAAACCTGATTTTTTTAATGTCAAAATATTTATTTGATTCTATTTAATCTATTTTGAAATTTTACTCGATTTTATTATAATGGATTTTTCGCTCCCAATTACGAACTATTTTAAATATAAGATTAAGACTAAATGCTACTTCTAAGCAAGGACAGAATTAATATTATTCAAAAAAATATTGTTAAGTAATCGACTTCAGAGTATGTCCGCTGTATATAATTATGCCGGTAAAAGTGGATACATGTATCTAATTTTTCGAACTAAATTGAGATAAATTGTGAGACTGGGCGGCGTCTTGTTGAAAAAGATTCTCCAAGTGGTGATCAAACAGATAAACAAGGGAGAGTTGTTACGTAAACACGGCGAAGGTTCGGCTGGCTGACCTTGCAGGAATAATGGACGCTATAATGGCTGTACTTTACACCAACTAGAAGCACACGTGAGGAGAAATAAGCCTTACAGAAAGATAGCCGTTGATTAACACGACCCTGTTTCGTAAGCCGGGTCAATTTTAGAGATCGATCGACATATCAGATTGAATGGAGGTTTTATGAGCGTCGTTATTCAACATTATTCGGAAACATTTCGTAACACTATTGTAAGACTCAGTGAATTCTTGTGTGTGGATTGTGAGAATGACAAATAAAATATAAGTAATAAAAAAACTTTTCCTGGCGAAGCGCAGAGGTGGGCTGGAGGGGGCTCGGAGGGGCTCGCGCGAGCCCCTTGTTGAATTTTACTAAGGTCGGCGAGCCCCTTGTTAAAAAGAGAAAACAATATTCTCGGATTAAATTAGTATATAAATGCAATTTCTAATTTATATATTGTCTGCGACAGCTTCAGTATACACAAAAGTACATTTTTAGCTATTTACATTGATAAGTTTACGGTAAATTGCATATTGTTACATATTATAAGTGTATTAAGTAACAATCGATTGCTTATTTAACTATTGCATATAATTGCATAGGAGCGATTAGAAAATTCACTCCTTCCTCAGAACACTGAGAATTACATCGAGATTAAGCGAGCCCCTTGTTAACATATTGGCAGCCCACCGCTGGCGAAGCGGGTTAAAATATCAGTAAGGGCAGAGATTTTAATGGATTTTTCGATTTCTGTTCGACGACTTGGAGGTTTGTAATGTCTTCGTCTTTGATCTCAATATAAAACACTTTTTTTAGTTTAAAAACATTTTATCCAAAAGCGAAACTGCATCGAGCTACTTTATGCCGTGACTAAAAAATTACGTAAGTAAGTTTATAAAATGACGATTTTTTCAATCTCACAGAGAAAAATCAATAAAAGAATTTGGCATAAATGTTACGTATGTTTATGCATAAACATAAAACGCGCAATACACTTTGAGACTTGCATAAGATTACCTACAGTTTTGGTTGTTTGTCATTAATTTAATAATGTATAGTTAATTGATTGAAAAAATACACAGTTATCTTGCGTAATAAAAAAAAAACAATCATTCTAGTTAACATTAAAATATAAGATATTCAAAGTCTTTCACAATTAATAGAATGTTGTAAAAAATAGTTTCATTGTAATAACATACTTTTACGATTTCGGAAACAATAATTGTTAAATTTTCTTGAATAAATTATGTCTTTATCTTGTACGGTCAAACAATAAAATATATTAATAAATAACAATTTCTTTAATGATATCTGACTAAGACCACTCTAGCCTTATCTATTTATTTATTTAATCATAAAATCATACAACTTTCTATTGTCACGGGCTCAAAAGAAATATTTATTATCTTTTAAGTTTCGGCAACAAATAAAATATTGCATCGAATATTATTTTTTAATGGCGTTTTCGTGTGAAATATAATAAATTATCATTAACATAATGCTTTTTTTAATTAGCCTATTGACTCTTTTTTTTCAATAGTTGCGTTGAGAAATGTCTCCGCCGACTAATAGTTTAATAAACGTTTTATTATACCAACTCTGATTATCACGTTATTGTTAATACTATCAAAAAATGACTTCACAAAAATGTTAAAATTGTAATCATAAAACAATATGGAGTTTTGAAATAATTTTAAGCCATCTAAATAAATCCTAAATTTTATAAATTTATTCGAAAACAGTTCACATGCAAATATACTCACTGCGCGAAACGTTATATAGATTTTTTTTCGGTTTTATTTGATTTATAATCATATTTTTAAAAGCTTAAGATTCGCCACTTGTTGTTGAAGACTTATATTTACAAAAAAAAAACTGTTGTTTAATATACAGCAAGGCTAGTGAAAGCATTTAAAACTGATTGATTTGAATAATGATTTGTTGGGTCCTATGACGCAGCGGTTGGCGTTGTTGGCTTCCGTGCCGGATCTCACGGATTCAAGTCCCAGTACGAACAGAATTTTTTTGATCGATTTATAGATTTCTGTTCGAAGAAATGGGTGTTTTTGATATCTGGAAATTCCCTCCCACCCTTCCTATCCTTCAATAATTATATGTAGCGAGAGCGATTAGTTAACCACTAGTCTTTTCTTAGCGTTAACCTTCTATCCTAACTACTTTCTTAGAGAAAAAAAGAGGTTGAGCGACCGAGTAACAAACAGTTCTCGTAGAAAAAAATGTGTTGACATACCTCCATTAGGAGGCTTAATATGCTTCACATTGGAAACAGACGTGGATAAATATAATAATAATATTTGAATAAAATAGATCGAACAATACATAATGTATATTTTTTAAACGCGTAAAAGAATAATTACGATATTAATGCAACGATTCGTAGTGCGTTATTAACATATCCAGAACGTAGCTTAAGAAATTATGACAAACGACCAGTCTTATTAAACGCCGCTTTTAAACCGGAAATTGGTTGTTTCACAACTATTTCTCGTCAACCTTCTACGTTTAGGGAACGGCCTTCGCCACGAAGACCACACACAGGACATACAATTTTATTTTGACGCAAGTACTAGTGATAACTTTTGCCTGAATTTCACATATTTGTTTAATATCAATAATTTGCAGATGCATTAAAATAAACACTACTTACATATGTAGTAAATTCTGTTGACATGGAAAGATTTTTTTTTTTTTGTAAATAATTTTGCGATTTTGTGATTATGTCAATTATTTTTCATGCAACGTGTAGAATGACTCTTTGCTTCTTCTCACCACGCCCAGCTGTAAAATAAGCATCTCGAAAGTACATATGTACTTCGTATTTTTTTATCGCATCATTACATTTGAACGATAGCACTAGCGAAAAGTCATGTCTCAATTTTAAATATTATATTCAATAAAAATTGAGTATTGTTGCGCAACTGACCAAACAGTTTTTTTATGAATAGAACATGTTACCAAGTGACCTGATACTTCTTCTCCGTAATCCGTAGAAGGAGACAAGCAGTGTGTGCAGTGGTGTAGTGGTAAATAAATAGGTACCAGTTCAGTCATTGATTTCTTCCCTATTTTTTTTGTTTTTTTTTTATATCCGTCCGAAGATTAAGAATACCACAAGTTTTAACAATTGAATCAATAATAATAAACGTGCAATTATTTTTAGAAAAAAACTGATCAACGCTTACATCCTAGAAAGAGGGGTGGTATTTCTTCACATTACATGTGTACATTTTTTTCATATAAAATCCATCGGATAGATCAATTCTGATATAATGTTTTTAAATTTTATGAACAGTATTTTGAATATATATGTATGTACTTGAAAATTAAGTTACAAGTCAATAAGGTGGCAGGGCGGCGCGATAAAATGTCACACATAGTATTATATTTAAAAAAAGTTCGGCGAAAAAAGTGAGAACTAAATATAGAAAGTAAATATACTAAACGAAATATAACACGTAAATTGCGGGAAATCGTTAATTCTTTGGCCAAAATTTCAGACTCAAGAAACGACAATTCGCGTTTAACATGTTCTATTAAAAATAAAAATATATTTAAGACTTTCAACACGTCATGTATGTAAACATATATGTTAAGTTGAGCAGCATCGAAAAATTATTGCCCACCTAAATCGTATGCATTGAGAGGGAAATCATTAAAGGAAAGTTAAACCTTTGCTGACCTTTATTGACCCCTATGAACAATAGAGATATAATATGAACGATTCTGGATATTTACGCACTTATTTTTGATATTATTTAATATTACCACATTTTGAAATGCGAGATAAGTTATAATTGCAGAAACGTTTAATATTTTTTTGAGTAAGGTCAGTAAAATGATTAATCAATATCTTATTACTATTGAAATACAGCAAAATTGCCCCACACAAACGTCATGTTGAATCGATATTCAATTAAAATTATTATTAATAATAATATCGTCAACCTCAGAAAAAAAAACAGTATTTTTTCTTTGTATAATTCAACAATATGTGGTGTTTTAGATGTTTGCTATAAAAGACATATTGTACAGTAAATATTACATAAGTAAATATTTAAGAAAAATCGTCTGATCATACATTTTTTAAAATTTGAATAAAGATAATGTCTTTTAATGTCAAAATCATGTGATATAATTCTGCTCTGAAACGTGTTTAAATACAATGCATTTATTAAATTTGTTGAATAGCACGCTTCCCGGTCATAAATTTTACCACCGAGAGTGACTGTGTCAAATAAATGCACTCGAGGCGTCCAAATATTTTAAATACAAAATAATAAATACGAACCGAAGATGGAAATATTATTTTTTGATTAAAAAATCATTTATATGGTGATTTGCATGTATACATAGTATGAATCTGTTTCTCATAGGTTTTTCCGCGATATTTTGATTTTTGGAACAAATTTATCAAATTATATGAAAGTGAGGTTTTTTTACGCGCCACTTTCTGGAACCAATGTATCGCGTACAAAAAGGATAGGGCGTATACCACTTACGATCTCAATGTGGAGTTGATGGACTCCTAAGGGATGGAAGGATAGCACTAGTAATGGAATACACTTCGTTAATCGCTCTGTCTTTGGCCTGATTGATCAGGTAGAAGTAGGTTGGGAAGTAATGTAGACGTCTCAAGCATCTACGACCTTGGTCACAAATCAATACATCTATTCAATTTTCCATCTGAAGCGGACCTAAGTTGAATATATATATATATATATATATATATTTACCATGTCCGCTCCCTATGTGGAGCATATGGACTCCTACTGGAGTTTATCTCAATAGAAGTTTTTCTACGAGAACTGCTTGTTACTCAGTTGCTCAACCTCCTTTTTCCAAAGAGAGTAGGAATAGAAGGATAGGGCTAGGACGGGACTAGTGGTTAGCTAATCGCTCTCGATACTCCCCGTTCATAGGATAGGATGGGTGGGAGGAGGAATTCAAGATATCACATACATCCATGCCTTCGAACAGAAATTCATAAATCGATTGATAAATCAATTTATAAAACTGTCCGTACTGAGATTCGAACACGTGACCGAACACGTAACCGAAGCCAACGACATTGACCACTCGACCAAATAGGCGGCTTTTATAGTAAGTCTTTATTAAACATTATCGCTTGAAAATTCATATTTATATTTGAATCGTCGAGCTACAAAAACCATTTGAGACGATTTTTTATGAAAATAACTTACTATATTTTACTTTAGCTTAAATTCTATCTCGTAAGGAAAAGTGAAATCAACAAATTTCATCTTATCTGGTGAGGATGTCATTTCGAAAAATGAAATAATTTGCATAAAATTACCGATTAAAATCCCCGTGAGTTCAATAGTAAATTTGTTGTACATATTTTAAACTTATATTTGAGATCTTGAAAAAGGGTTTTTTTATGTATTTTCTCATCCGGTTGAGTGATATAAAAAAATATCATTTGAGATTCAGCATGTGATTTGTCTGGCGCCTTTAATTTCAGATATGTTTTAATACAAATTAATAAAGTCCAGTTCTCGTTTTGATTGTTGTCCACGACCACATCGCAAATATGTGACGTCAAGATTGACATTTGTATTTAAGGCGTTTATTGAAATTAATTCAACGTTACAGTCCAAACCCTTCACTTGCTTTATATTCATCGAAAGCGCGAAAGGAAAACAAGAAATTTAAAAGTGACCCGGTAATGTAATTATTCGTTTTTTTTTCACTCGGACACCATTCATTAAATGAATAAATACATAGTTGAAGTAAAGTTTTTAATTTGTTAATATATATGTATGTATATGTTTTATGTCGATTGTCAACTTATTGTTTTGAAAACAAAAAAACACTGGACATGGATAAATAGCGAATTATTTATAATTATAGCTTAATACATTCATTGATAAACTAGTTATATGTACTTTATGTTGATACCACGCGAAAGTGTCACCTGTCAATATTAACTCACACGCAGAGGTTTGGGCGCAAGCGCAGTGCTGTGCTGTGTGAAACAGAATAGAAACAAATGAATGTAAATAACTAAAAAAATATATCGTCTCGATAGACTGTAAAAATATTTTTGGAAGTTTCATTATGATTATTATAGGTTCGGCATCAACCCTTTTCACATTATCTTTTGATATGCTCGGCCTTGATTAAAATTGTTCTTAAAATAAAATAAAATTTGATAACTTTGTTATTCCGCTTAGTGTATTACAGCATGTGACGCGTGTTTCGGTTCTTTGAGAAACATCATCAGACCATAGCAACGTTAATGAATAACCTAGTTTATAAGAAATAATTTTATATTAAAAATGAACTTTCACAGTGTTACTGCCGAATGTATCGAAGATAAAATCGTTCATGATAATATTTGAAAAATTGTGATGTATTTTATAAATTTTATGACTTTAATTAATAGTTGCAATGATTGTGGGCAAAATGAAATTATTAGCAAAAAAAAAATATTTTTTTATTTCTGATCAAGCAGCTGTCTAGCATAGGTAGTAACGTAAATAAGGGACAAATTTCCCACCAATAACGTACATCATAAAAGTAACAGTAAGCCTTATTAAAAAATTAAATACACTCATCATTAAAAAAATAATAAAAATAATAAAAGATTTTAAGCACTTTTTCCCTACATAAAATTTATTGGATCAGGACCGGTTTCGCTAATGGTGAGCATTGTCAACTGATAAGGTAACAACTAAGCAAATAAATTGAAGCAAAATACAAGAAAAATAAACTATAAATAAAAAGTTGAAGACCTCTTTTGCTTCAATTTATCCCAATTGTTTGTCATACCTTGTTTTTCTTACTTAACTTTTGTATAAATATCACTAAATACCACATTGTATTTCCTTTTCACCATGAGCGAAACCAGTCCTGATCCAATAAATTTTATGTGGAAAAAGTACTTAAAAATGTTTTATTATTTTTATTATAATGCCATTCCACCAAGTATTAACACCTTAAAAGCACTCATCATTGTTCTGTAATTGCTTGTCATAATTGAGTGTTAATATCACGTACGTATTACTCCGGGCATGCAGCCAAGTGCTTAACGTCGTGTGCTTCGTGTGTGGTGTCCAAAAGCCTCAAATCCTAAAATTATTTTTATGAATGATTTCATATTGAGAGCGATTAGTTTACATCTGGTCGTGTCCTAGCTCCATAACTCAACCTTTTTTATATTTAAATAAATGCCGACCGACTGAATAACAAGCGGTTATTGTACAAGTACTTCTGTTGAGAGAGAGTTCATATGCTCTGCATCAGTAGTGGACAGAATGCCATTATTGTCTTTAGATTTTTTACTTTGAGAGTGTACAATAAAAAATGATAGATATACTCAAAACAGACGATATTCTTGTAGGGATTTACTGTTTGTTTTTTTTTATATTTATCTGTTTTCATTTTACGTATACAATATATGTTGGTGGTTAAGTTGTAAACGTTGTTGGCTTCGGTTACAGAGGTTAATGATTCGAATCCCGGTACGGACAGTTTTATAAATTGATTTTTCTACCGATTTATAAATTTCTGTTCAAAAGCATGGATGTTTGTGATGTCTTGAACAAAATCCCCCCTCCCCATCCTATTCTAAGCAATTGAGAGCGATTACCTTATCTTTCTATTCCTACTATCTTTGGAAAAAAGAAAGGTTGGACAACTGAGTAACAAGCAGTTCTAGTAGAAACACTTATGTTGAGATAAATTCTATCAGGACTCCATATGCTTCACAATGAAGCGGATATGGTTAAAAAATATGTTTTTTACAATTTAAAACCATTACAACTGTTCGCCATCTTCAATATTTGTTTCATAAGAAAAGAAGAGATTCAAAAATTCAATATTTATTCTGATAACTGGCTTCGCTTAACAAATAAACATGTAAAATTGGAATTAATTTAAGATTAGTTCCGGTTATATATATTTTAAAAATAAAAGCCATACTAAAGTAAGTTTTCAACAGTATTTTACGATCGTTTTAAGACTAACAACATTGTTATATTGTATTGTAATAACACTGCTTACTTTAATCTTTGTTAGTTTTAAATGAAACAAAATTATTAATATTACTATAAGTTGAGATTTTTTTATTCCTGATCGGTAATGTATGTTATGTATAGAATTTAGCATTTAAATCTTTTGTAATATTTGTGGTATATAAACTAATAATTGTTATTCAATATTGAATGTGAACAAATGGTATGATTTTCATTGAATAAATCTAGATATAATTATCTACAATTTGTCATATATGAACCCACGAAAAGTGAAGTGAGCCATTTAGTAAAATAATAAAACTTTTTTCTTGGTTTTTAAAGTAAAATCAAGTCTTTATTTGTTATTTTGGTGGATTTTGTGGTTTTATTATACGGATATAACACTATTTTTATGTGTATTAATTAACTGAGGTTACTTCACTTTTACGATACTTTAAGACGTGTAGAATATTATAACGAAGCTAACATATTTTTTTCTAAAGTACCGCTTAGCTCCAGTAAAATACCATTTGGTTCACTTCACCTCTGATGGGCTTACATGAAATGTTCCCGCTAAGGTGTGCGCGTATACGCGCACAGATTTTTTTTATCCTCGTACAGGCCGCACATAGAAATATTGTAAAAAGAAGTTTGTTTCACCAAATTTTATTTTTGCTTAAATACTTTTAGTAAGCTCACGAAATCTTCAATATTTTTCTTCCACATCTAGGGTCAGTGAAAAGGTAAGTGAGTACATTCCTACATATTTGCGCACATTTTTTATTTTACTGAAAATTTACTGCTCATTGTTTATTCATATAAACAATATAAAAATTAGAGGGAACGTTGCTTATATTTACTGCAATTATTACTTATTTGCGAAAAGATCTTCTGAATTGAAACAAACATTTTTTCATCGTAAACGTTTACATATTGTTACGTGTTCAGTCGGATTTACGTGTATTTATCTGCTATAGAGTATATAATATTGTGTGTATAAGAAATAATAATAATCAATATGTATTGAGGTGTCGTCAATTTTTTTTTATGTTATCTTAAAATGTAGAAAATAAATAAATATTCCTTTATTACTGGCGGTTAAAATGATGGTATATTGTATTGAGATGAGCACCAGGATCTGTGTTCGAAATGTCAAACAATTTCCAAAATATCTTCGACGCTACGGAGATGTGTAAAAATCGTTGCGCGGTTATGAAAAAATAAATTACGGATCGATTGGCTCTGGGTCGCGTGTCATATATTCTCTCTGGCTATAAAAACGCTCGGAGACGAGCCTAAAGCATCAGTCAGTGTTGTCTCACCGACTCGACTAGTTCACTCGTGAAAAGCCCCAGGATTTAACATGAGAGCTTTTCTGGTAAGAAATGTCTCCATATAACATAGTGATAACAGTGATGTGACAAAACAACAACTCCTCAATTTATTTAACATCAGTTGAAACGGCACTAGCTCTTCTGTATTGAGTAATAAATATCCTTGTTATAGATTTAAAAAAAAAACGTATTTTTTTAAGTGATTCAAATAGTTTTGAGAACTTTTTTTTAATCGAACAAATGATTTTTTTTTAAATATTTGTAAGTACTATTAACTTTATTAATAGTACTTACATTGATTGCTGAATGAAAATTTTAAAATTAGTCTTTCCTAAAATTATTTTTTTATATAACGTTGCATAAGATTGTCAAATTTAAAATTTAAGACTTTTACAATGAAGAAAAAAAAACATAATACATTTTTATAATAAAAGCAGTAGAAAAAAAAATGGCTAGGAAGTCAACTGAGTTATATCATCTAAAGATATATTTACGTATTTTTTACATCTTTTTTTTAAAAAAAATATTTACATTCGAGTACAAATTTTATAGAATTATCACATTTCAAAAAAGATGAATAAATATTAATTTATTTTTTACAAAATTTCCAATAATTGTTTCTGTATCAATATAAATATTTCGTACATTTTTTGTATAGATAATAATAATATGTAGTTTTCAGTGCGTTCAATATTTAAAGACAACATGCTTAATGCTTTAAATTCTTACGAATAGCATGAAATTTCGAGATCGTTGAATATATTAGTAAAATAATATTTTAAAAAAACGCAGCACTATTTTTTTTGAATTCTTTCTGAACGATTTATTTACTACAATAATTCTTAACGATACAATAAGCACTGCGTGACGATGAAATGCGTCCGTTGATCATTTATATTTATTTGATATAACTATAGAAGTGCTATATATATATTTTTTCGCGTGCGTTGTAAAAATATTAACAATTTTATTTATTTATTACTCATCCAGGTGCTTGCCCTAGTGGCATCCGCGCTGGCGCGCCCCGAAGCGCCCCTCAATGGGTACAACTACCAGAGTCCCAGACCGAGCCAAGGAGTCAACCTCATTACTTCCCAATCCCAGCAGATCCCTAGCGGAAGCTATGGAGCTCCAGGGGGACCTATAGTAATTCAAAATACCGGATTCGGTAGCGGTGGAGGCGGTGGAGGAGGTGGATTCGTTGGCAACGGTGGAGGCGGTGGATTCAGCAGCAACGGCGGAGGTGGTGGATTCAGTAGCAACGGCGGAGGTAGTGGATTCGGCAGCAACGGCGGAGGTATTGGATTCGGTAGTAGCGGTGGTGGCTTCAGTCAAGGACAGTCAAGCTCCGTCTTCCAATCTAGTATTGGATCTCAATTTGGACAAGGCGGCGGTGGATCATTAGTAGGATTCGGCGGAGGAAGCGGATTAGGCGGAGGAAGTGGATTGGGCGGTGGAAGTGGATTGGGCGGCGGAGATTCTTTCGGATTCAGTAACTTAGGTGGCGGCGGAGGTGGAGGTGGAGGCGGAGGCGGACTTGGAGGAGGATTTGGAAATGGTCTTGGCGGTGGCGTAATCAGCCAAGTTGGAAGTGGTTTCGGTGGTGGAATCAGCAGCGGAGGAGCATTCGGTGGCGGATTCGTCGCACCAGCTCCCCAAGCTCCCATCATCCAGAAACACATCTACGTCCACGTTCCCCCACCAGAACCCCAAGAAGACTACCAAAAACTCTTGGTCGCCGCGGCTCCCCGCAAGAACTACAAAATCATCTTCATTAAGGCCCCTACCGCCCCTGCAGTATCCCCAGTCGTTTTGCAACAACAGCAACAAAACCAAGAAAAGACCATCGTTTACGTTTTGGTGAAGAAACCTGACGAACAAGAAGCACTTTCACTGTCTGGAATCGCTCCTACCAAACCATCCAAACCAGAAGTATACTTCATCAAGTACAAAACCCAGAAGGATGTCTCTCTCGACGCAAACAAGCTGACCGGAAACATCAACTCAAACTTTGTCCAACAGGAAGGTTCCGGCTCATCCACCGTCACTGGAAGCCTCAACCCAAGCGCACAGTATGGACCCCCTGGTAACTCAGGACCCTACTAAGCTCTCGCACACGAAGCCCCATACGAATTAAAACGATAAATAGTAAAATAACATCGAAATATTACTGCCTAAAGTTTTGACTACATTTTGACTGTCTGGTTATTAAGGACGTCTTTGATATATTCAACAAGTACTTTTCACAGTGAAAAAAAAATGAAAATTATTGTATTCTATTTGACAGTGGGCTTTGAAATGTGTGGTACCCATTTGTTGCCATGAGCGTTTTGTGTAAAACCATCAGACGCGACTTCATTTCCTTCTATGAGAGCGTCAGCATTATTTGTGCGTCGCAATTTCTTGTAAAAATGTACATATTTTATATATTTTTTTGTATGAATAAAAAAACTACAATTATAATTCTCATTTGTTTCCGTCCATGCTCTTGCATTTCCTCAATCAAAGAAACACTTCCCTACATTTTTTCATTAATTCACATTAAAACGAAAGTGATTTCATGTATTGGCGTAAATATACACATATCATAATTTAATTATCAACTTTATGATTTCTCTTACTGAAGTTTATTCTTTTATTATTTTCACAATCGCGTATAGCATCAATGATTTTCCTTTTATATGCCATATTTGCATTGTTGGTAAAAAAAAGTTTTATACACAAGAAGAAATTTCAACTTTACAAAAAAGTTGGGCACCATTAAATAAATAATAAACAAACTAAATAAATAATAAGCATATCAAATAACACTTTCTTCCTTGACATATTTAATTAACATTACGATGGTATAAAAGCTTTCTAAAATTTACATTTTATGTGGTATACGTAATAGATTCTTTAAGTGAGTATTGAAGATTTATCTTAAGTTTTTCGACTATCAATTTCGTTGATAGTAATAATTATATATAATTGCTTAATTATTTTCTTGCAGTAGATACTTTATATTTTTAAATTGTTAACAAGGCATAATGGTTCATTCATTTGATTTACACTTTTCTTAGAAGAAAAAAGAATAAACAACATCACATGATCCCCGTTAACTAAAATATATCAATATCTCTCAATTACGATAAAGCTTCTATATAATTTCCGTAAAATAAAAAAAAACAAGCTGTATTATTGTAATATATTGTAATATTTTTTTGTTTCTCTTAAAAACTTTATTTAGCTTACAAGGCAGTCATACCATTTGATTTGCAATGGTAATATTATACATTGATAATTTTCTTTACAAAATATTCGTAGTTTCTTATAGCTTCAAAAAGATATTACTATCATGTGTTCTATAATTCCCATTCAAGTATTTTATTAAGGGCTGTGATGTCGTTGTTGGGAGTCGTGGAATCAGACTGTTTTAACTGGAGTCGTGTTCGAAAAAACTAGTAACTTCGAATCCTTCAAAAATAAATTGAGTATTCAAATTGCTAGGGTCAAAAGTGACACCACTGCATGCTATTAATCCCAAATTATTTATTAAAATCGTGTTTTAAGTTATGGTCAGAGTCGTCTTATTTTTTCACGACTTCACAGATCTAATTTTATCGCCACTTGTATTAGAATATGATTTGTAAAATGTAAAATCATTATTTTGAATATTTTTTGTAATTAGACATTTCATGTTTTTCTTTGTTCGTTAACAATTCTTAAAAATGATAACTGCCAATTATTTTACAACTTCTTTGAAGTCAAACTTTAATGTTGAAATGATAAGTATTAATCCTTAATTTGTTTTATTTATCCTTTTTACGAATCGTTAAATATAACATAATTGATCCCTCAACAGGTAAAATGAGCCAACTAGTAAAATGAAAAAAAATCTTGGACTTTTACAATCACATCTTCTCTGCGTGTTTTTATGGATTGAATATGTTTATTTGACGGAGATAACACTATTGCAATGTGTATTAACTGAGGTTACTTCACTTTTACGATACTTTAAGACGTGTAGAATATTACAACATATCTAACATATTTTTCTGAAATACTACTTGGCTCCTCACTTCACTTCTAATGGGTCCATTATTGTATTAATCGTTTATTTTTTTTAAATATGTTCAATAGTTAAAATAAGCAACGTTCTGTTAATACACTTAAATGTATTTCTAGACGAAACAGACTAAAAATATTGTAACTGAAAATATCTCAGGGTTTATTTACTTGGTTATTAGTGCGTTTATGTTAAACGATAATTATTTTATGTCAAATGGCGTCTGTAAACATCCAGTGACTGATTCGCGCATCCGGGTGATGGGCATAAATATGTATTTCCGTTTAAAAGTATGCGGTACAAGAAAAGCATTCTTTCGTTTCATTAGCGAACCACTAAAAAGGAAAGTGAAGAGAGAAATGAGTGTAAAAATTTGCATTTCTACATAATTCATAGCGCTCGCCTTGTCGACAGGACCGCATCGTATCACCGATAATCAATTTAGGCAACACAATTGAATTTTTAACCTAACTATATGCAATTTTATACTCAAAAATCACATCATCAAAAATAAGCCGCTTCATTAAGTCAGCAAGAGTTTCGAAAAACATAAAACTAAAACGCTTAAAGATTAACAATATAATAACACTGAAGCACTGCGGAGGATTAACATCTTCAGACATGTTACGCGAAACACAATATGAAATGACGACTATTTTGCACATACGGCCAATAATATTTTGCTTTCAGTATATCAAAAATTATAACCGATTGCCACCAGTCAGCAATCTCTAACGCATAGTTTCTGAACCATTTTGAGCCCGTGGCTCCTTTTGAGTCAAATATTTCGACTCGGAGAAACAATTATTTCGCGATTGATGACTGGAAAAAAAGTGAAAAATTGAAAGATTCCAAAATATTTTCGATTTCTTAAAAAATTTTCTCGCTGATAGATTTCAAAATTTTACCAGGAATTTACGTATTTCTCAAAATGAAAAAGACGTGAGACCTTTATTTTTTTTGCTCTTCCAGGAATTCCAATTTTAAAACCTCTGACCCGGAACCCGGACCCGATTTTAAAAAAACTTTGCCCCTCAAAACTTTGCTGTGGCTTTACTAAAACTATTTTTTCTCGGTGGCCCCTGGTTGAGAAACCGTGGTCTAAGGTGTTGATGTGAGTTGATATTGGCTGTCAATATCTTGCGCGTTTGCTGTCACAGAGTGTGTGCTGTATACAGATAAATAGCGTACCGGTATGCATATATCGTTACAGATTAACCCACACAAAAGAGGGAGTGGGAGAGTGAAGGTGAATTTTGCAGTCATTTTATTTTAAGATGAATTTTTATATTACACCGTAAAATACCGTAAATCTTCTCTTCTCTTCCTTTTCTAATATCTTACGCTAGCGACAATAAATCACAGTACGTGACAACCTTTTTTCTTGCGTATTAATTTTATAACGAAATATTAATTTTGGTTCCTTCAAGTGTTTCCTACTAAGTAATTTGCATTAAAATCTTTGATGTTTTCACTTGTTCTTCTCTTCTAATTCTTTGCATAGAAGCCTTACAAGCTTTCTTCGTTATCATTCCACTGGAAGTTAAAATGAGTCTTGATGATATGAGGATAGTATTATGAGAAAATAATATGAGTATTGATTTAAAAAAATTAACACCTTTTATATCATTTGTCGCCTGATGTGGCCCAGTTGGTAAGAGCTTGCTCTACCGATCACGCAGGTCTGGGTTCAATTTCCGGTCAGATCACAGTGAATTTGGAAATTATTCAATTCAAAGTTGTGATCGAAGACTGGGTGCTTGTGATGTCAATTCACATCATATCCTCTCCTCCCATCCTTCTGATTCTTTAATAACTGGGTGTAGTAATAGCGATTAGCCAACCACCTGTCCTGTTATAGCCTTATCTTTCTTTCCCTACTACTCACTTTGAAACAAGTGTGGTTGAGCGACTGAGTAACAAACAGTTCTCGTAGAAAAAACTTCTGTTGAGACACCTCCAAAAAAATAGAATCAAAAAAATATTTCTATATATTTTAGAAATATCAATGTTTAATCCATTTTGAAATAATATTTGTTTATCAATCATTGGAAATACAACAATGATAATGACACAGGGCCATGTCCAATAATTATACAATATGAAACGGCATGTTGTATTTTATAAACTCTATTATTTTAATTTAAAATCACTTAAGAATAAGTTACTCATAATAAAATAATAAAATGAGTACAGAGCACATGCCAAAGACGAATGAATAACAAACATTATTAAATTATTCATCGGATTTAACAGTGTTTGTTATTGAACAATCAACAGTAGTTTTCCCGGGAAATTTTCTTTAAAATCATTTTATTGTTCCATTTTCTCTTTTACATCATATCTTGATTTTATGATATTTTTTTAATTTTAATAACAACATATATGTAATATAGAGCATTTATGAGAATTTAAATTGAATAATCAAATTGTGATTTGTGATTCCGAAAATTCATCTTTAGGCAAAGGTTTGCCATTTGCATATATGTATTATACATAATCTCGTCTTGTGTAAGCTCAGAAATTATCAAAATACCGTAAATTATCGATATCAAATTTGATAGAAAATTTTAATATTGTCAAAACATTATAATATATTTTGGTAGTCATCTTTAAATCCAACAGCGATAGCCACTAAAAAAAAGTCTTGCGTATGATAATTACGTTATTGTTCAACTATGTATGTTCGTTTAGACGCGTGTCGACCGATGATTTGGCGTGTACCAAGTCACATTTACGCAATATACATAATGTTTTCAAATCGTTTACTCTACAAACCTTGCCTTTTAAATTTATTTCGTCATTTATTTTTTAAGAAAATAGAAAATCTGGTTAATAAAATGCTTATATTTTAATAATATAACAGAATATTGGTTTTAAAAGATCTCGGTCGTACTAGTCAACTAGTTCATCAAATACTTCCGATGGTTTCGGGGGTAGCTTTGTGGAAGTTCATTTTAATATAAAATTTAAATTAACTTTGATTATTCCACGTATTGTGTAACTAACTGTGACACGTGTTTCGCCTCTTTCAGAGGCATCTTCAGACTTACTATCGCAAATTTTGCTTAAGTAATGAAGCAAGATTGATTCTAAAATTGTTAAATTATGAAATTACAAAATGGAGTTTGGGTTTTTTTTCGTTTTAATTAAAGCAAAGAGGAGGTTGGTTGGATCGCAATAAAGCAAACAAATGCTTTATTTCGATTTTTATTTGCTTTATTTCGATTCAATCATCCCCCTCTTTGCTTTCCTTAAAAGGAAAAAAACCCAAACTCCATTTTGTAATTTCATAATTTAAAAATTTTAGAATCAATCTTGCTTCATTACTTAAGCAAAATTTGCGATAGTAAGTCTGAAGATGCCTCTGAAAGTGGCGAAACACGTGTCACAGTTAGTTACACAATACGTGGAATAATCAAAGTTAATTTAAATTTTATATTAGTCCATCAAAGGTTTACTGCTACCAATGTTATTACTTGAGAAAACACTGTGTGATCTTCTTCATGGCAAGTTCAATCCAAAACTATTCGTGCTGGGCAAGTTTGGTTTTTAGGCCGGACTGCTCTTGTGGGTATGCCGAACAGGACGTTAATCATGTTATGTGGGACTGCCTTGAGACGGAATCCGAACGAGCAGAACTGTTTGCTGTGTTCCGTCCTCACACGGGCCCAATAGGCCACGCTGACTTGACTGCAACCAAAGCTAACATAACGGCATCTGAAAAGTTTGATAAATTATTTGGGGATCGTTATATCCTTGATTCCTCACTAGAATCAATAAACTCGTCTATAACGACGAGCTCTCAGTATACGGATTATACACGGGGCACTTAGTATCAACTTGATTTAAGTACACACTTTTGTTGTTATTAATATTTTCTCTTTTTCAAGCACACTAGTGAGTGCTTGGTTCAAAATCATTCCCGTGCAGTTTTGCTCAGGCCATGAATATGAGGGGTAGACTCTTTTTTGCCGATACTTTAATTGCATATACTCAACGGGTTGTGATGGGAAACCAATTTGATGATCTTCCCTCGACGTTTAAAATCTTTTGTAAGTTTTAATATTAAGCGTCCGCTGGTATCGAATTTTAATTTAATTACTTACCTAAGTGTGATTCTGTTTCCATGTAATTTCATCTTTAACATAACACTTGTATGTTCATTGCGTAATAAAGGACACGACCAAGGAATAAAATAGTATAATGTATTCGTGAAAAAAAATGTCGATAATTATTCGCATGGGACTGAATGATTGATTCCGCACATACTTTGTATGCAGCAACACGCATCGTAACACGCCGCCGTATAAACGTAATCGAGTTTTGAACTTTGACGTAAGACGAGACCTGTCTAAGAAGAAAATACTTCGATAAAAACACATTACGTATGAAACTGACAACGTTTTCTGTACCATGCAGTATTATAGTACACTTATTACAAATGCTAGAATCCACCCTAGTGGGTTGGAAGGCTTGTGTTTTACAATAATTTCAATGGTCATAGTATAATTAACAGAATCAAATTCCAAGTTAAACAGACTGAAAGTAATTAGTTGGAAAGAAGACAGATACACTAGAAGTGGACAATAGTTTGACCATAACGTAAATATTCGTCAATAAATGATTGGCAGACAAATAATCACTGGAATTTGACTCAACAAAAAAGCTATGGCTCTGTGAAGCAAGGCTGTGGAGTGGTATAAAAAAGATGACTCCGATTCTAGCTGAAAAGTAAAAAAACAACTCCGACTCCAAATATTTTTTTCTATCATTTCATTTTAATTTATAATATATTTTTATATAGTCAGCCTAGCATGCACTGGCAACAGTATCTAGTATTGCGGTGATAAGATTTTTCCAACTCTGAATCCGGACAAAGCCTCCAACTCCTCGACTCCCGACTCCAACTCCGCTGCTGTGAAGGTGAAAGTATCAATTTTTCATAAAAATCACTAGATTTTTTCATATTGTGTAGATGTAGATGTAGTTCAAAATTTCGATAGTTGAATTTATTTTAGTATCCATGTCCGCTCCCAATGCGGAACATATTATGGTCTCCCAATGAAGGTATCTCAACAGGAGTTTGTTACTTAGTCTCTCAACCTCTATTTTTCAAAGACTGTAGTAAGGATATAAAGAGTAGGATTACGACAAGACTTAGTGGTTGGCTAACCTCTCTCGCTAAGTCCCGCTATTATAGGATTGGTTCTTACTGAGAGGTCCAGCATGGAAGCCAACGACGTTGACTACTGTGTCACAGACCCAGCGGTGGGCTGCGAATATCTTAACAAGGGGCTCGGTAAATTTTATACATTTATTTGTATCCATTTTCGCTCCCAGTGTAGAGTATATGGCCTCCTAATGAAGGTATCTCAACAAAAGTTTTTTTCTACGAGAACTGTATTACTTAGTCGCTCAACCTTTCTTTTTCAAAAAGAGTAGTAGACTAGTGAGTAGACAGGACAAATGATTAACTCATGAGGTCCGGCACGGAAGCCCACCACGCTGAATGAAAAAATGAAGGGGGTCTAAGTCTTGTTTCATAATAAAATTTAACTATCTACAGAAATTTCATTTAGCTGCTGATTTGATCTAAGACGAATGATTTTCTTATTTTAACAAGGGGCTCGCCGTCCGTGCTGAAATTTAACAAGGGGCTCGCGCGAGCCTCTCCGAGCCCCCTCCAGCCCCCCCCCCCCCTGCACAGACCCGACAATATATGTATAACTACAAATCGATTAAAAACATATATTCGCGAGAAGTTAAAAGACCAACAGCGCTAAACGAGACAGGCTGTATATATAGCATTTTACAACCATATTTTATTATATTAAAAAATGCTTACTAACTGTATTAAACCGGTCCTGATAATAACTGTGAATATTTTTTATTTAACAAAAGATGTTACCGTTGACAAAAGACGGTTCGAAAATATTTACAAAAATGTCTAAAAAATGACAATGTAAAATTCAATCGATAAACAGATAAAGATCAGAAACACGTTTGTGAAGAGTATGTAATTTCAATAATGCAAAGAAACGTTTTGATATTCACGTAGGTACACACGAGTGACTCAGAAGATTTTTTTCGATACGAACAAAAAAGAGAAACTAAGACCATTGTGTTTATGTGATTGAGGAAGATACACGCGTGATATACGACATGTAATAAATACATCAAGTATTATTCGGATACCGGCCGAGTATTTTCTTGAATGAGTAACTTAATCTAACGAAGGAGTGCCACCATACCTGCATGTATATTTTAATGGTGATTTTATGCGATTAATGTAGTATTAATTTATGTACAAAATCAATCAAATTTAATTAGTAATTAATAATAATTTTGAATATATTACAGCGTTAAGTTAATGAGACGTAGCGGTAAAAAATCGCTTCGCTATGCGTGTTCAAAATCAAGCTATTTACATACAAAACTTGGTTTCAAACAAACACCCGTGACTTCGAACAGAAATAAATAGAAAAAAATACTGTTCGTACTGGGACTCGAACCCGTGAGGTCTGGCACGGAATAACACAACGCTAACCGCTGCGTCATAGGACCCGACATTTTTTTTTAATGATTACATGATGTTTATTAAAATATTTTGTCTGCCATGTTGTCTTTTTTGATTCTCAAGAATTGAAAAATAGTTTCGGTGATATGCTATATCGATTTCTTATAATGTAAAATATAACTGTAAAAATTTGACGGGGACTGGTTTTTAATATCTTTAAGTTTCAAGAAAGTTTACTTTTAGGATGTTCACTGTCAATACTTGGTGAAAAGATATTATAATTTTAAAAAAAAATATATTCATTTACAATACATTCACTTTTATTTTAAAATATCAGGACCGATCTTTTTAAATAAAAGTTTAAGTAGTACAAATGAATATTGTATTTCTGAAGGGTATATAATAGAATAAAAATATCATAGAATGCAAATTTATAATTTATTTCACAAATTTAACTGTTTGAAAATGTCGAATGTAAATAAATTTCATTTTAAAACAAAAAAAATCCTAATAGAAATATTTTTTTTTTTTTTTAATTTATTCCGAAAATTGTATTGGATTTCGAAGAGAATCTCAAAAAAAACCATAATAAAATATTGTCAAGAAAATGGAAAGTAAAACAAAATCACAACTCTCTACTTTTGGTTTAAAAATATGCTTAGTAATAATAAATACACTGGATTGATTGAACTCCACTGATTGAGATTTTAAAATCTGTCCTAAAGAATGAAATTGAAAATTTCGTCGCAAGAGAGATGTCTGTGCTGTATGGAGAAACCATTAGTTTGTCTTAATGTGTGTCACATATTGGGTTAGTAGGTTCATTTTCTATTCGCTGTGAATAGTATAAACACTTTAAACAAACAACAAAAGTCCATTTCTGACTCACCGTGCGAATCTGCCGTTTTGTAAAACGATGTATTACACAGCAGAATCGCTTAGAAGTATTTTTCACTCAATTCATTGATGTTTTTTTTATCTTTACTCGATCAATTGTTTTCATTATTTATCATTTAATCGCATCACGTATTTCTACTTTGTCACGCTTTTAAATCGACGGCTTAGAGCTAAAATATTGAATATCCTATTTCGGTCGAGGTTGATAAATATTGCATTACCAAATCTCCATATTCTAATATGATATTGTAAATCTTCTAGGCAATATTTTTACGAACACATATATATTATTTTTTCAATAGTATATTTATCTTTATAATAAATGATTGTTTTATTCCTGTTCAGAAATTTCACTTATTTTACACTACGCGGTATGTACTTTTTTTAAAAATATCAATTATGAATGTTTAATAAATCAACCATCACATGATACTAAGTCATCGATATTTTGTATGATAATTTTTAATATACAAGAAGAAAATTTATTATCACTGATTCAAATTTATTATTGTTTTTTTTTGTCGATTTCTTAGCATTACATTCAATGAAATTCCACCAAGCACATTTAGTCAAAATTTTGAAAAATAAAAGATATTTTAGGAATTAAAAATTCCCGCAAAAAATCAATTTCTATGTAAAAAAAGCGACTTTCTTATATCAAAAAATTAATTGAGCAATGAAATATTTAATTTAATTTAATAACTTTATTATTCTACTTATGTTACAAGTTACAACTTGTGACACGTGTTTGCCCCCTTGAGAACAATCTTTAGACTATTGCAAGTTTAAGAATAAACTTAATTTAATAAAATCAGTTTATTCGTAAACCTTGCGATATCCAATGAATAACAAAGTTATCAAATTTAATTTTATATTAAAAATTAACTTCCTCAAAATACCTCCGAATCTAGGTATCAAATATATAAATTTGAGTTAAAATAACATTATACATTTTTTTGACATACAAAATGTGACTGTCCTCGTTTATGCTGTAAATTTTTTAGGTCGTTAGTGTATTGAGATTTGCAAAGATTTTTGGTCACAAAGCAGGTGTCATTGTTTATCAAGTCTTTTCTACTCGTTAATAATACAACTCTGATTTTAATACAATATTCTAAAGTGATTTATTGAATTTATATTATGAGAAAATCTTTTCGTGGCTTAGCTATAGATTATTTTAGTAACATAAAAAATTGCAATTTATTTATTATATTCTATATGTGTGATAAAGAGAAAGTAGTTTCTTTCTAATTAATAAATATTATGGAATTATGCTATAATGAATTCATACCGGTTTTTGCTGTCAAATAACTAAAACATTTTGTCAACTGTTTGGTTAAAAATGCTCAGTCGCTTATTAAAACTAATGGACATTGCACATGTTTGTATAAACATTAATTTTACATAAAAAAACGTTTTCCCACTGAAGAATTAAATTAAACTATACTGAATTAAATAATGAATAATAAAAAATAGCAATATGTATTTTATTTACTAATAAGAAACGTTTAAAATAATATAGATAAGAATGAAATAAAACAGTACTGGGTTAATTGCAATAATGGGCTGGAAGCAGCATTTGCCAGTCGTCCCTATTTGAGCGGGACTGTCCCGAGTTCAACAGACAAATCCCAAACCCCGCATTGACTTTGAAAATTCCCGACTTTACAATATTTGTAAACATATGTACAAAAATTTACGAATATAGTTAAAGAGACTAGCTTAATTTTAATAGACAGCCTGGCGTACCATTTTTTATGAACATAATTTTGATTACAATTGTGATGACTTTAGAATTTTTTTATCGAGCAAAGATGGCAAACATATTTTGAAAAATCTCGGATAAATTCCTGTAATTGCATATTATCAATATATGTTGATAAATTAAACAACTGTGATACCTGCGGATTATTATATGACTATTTTTTTACATTTCTACCTTAATTCTTCAATTACTTTCCTTGGTCGTTCGAAATAGTAAGTGTTCCGATCAGTGATTTTGGGATTCTGGCAACCATGGCTGGAAAAGACTCGCGCGATTACCTTGTTTAATTAAAAAAAACAATATTCTCAGATTAAAGCGTTAAATAATGTGTAAATATGATACTTTTGACAAATATATTATGATCGGTGACGGATTAGGTATAACATTCAAAACATGCCATTGGAAAAAAAATATTAAAACTTATTTCAATCTTGGAACTCTTCTCTGGAACTCTTCACAATCTTTTAACCTAATATTGGTAAATTCCTTTTTTCATCGATTGATATTAATTAAATCACGGTACATTATCTACTGATGCATAAAATATAGCATATGATAGCTTTAATAATAATAACAGAACAACGCGAATAACTTTGAGATTACACGATCTCCTTGTTAACGTATTTACAGACAACCGCTAGTTAATTGGGCTGAGTAAAAAACAACTAGCCTGCGTTATTTAATTTTAAAATACGCCACTGCTTAATGGACCTTAATTCAGGTTTATATCTGGACCTTGGTATATCAAGGGTACGGAGGGTCACGGTTAGTTATATCACTTTCCAATATTCAGCTGACCGATTGTTTCGAATACCATAAATCTAATACCCAAAAATGATCTGATACCTGAAGGTGATTGTCACGACTTACTCCGCCTGTGCACGAATTTCTCATTAGAGTGCCCTTTATTAGCGATCAGTCCGCATTGCATCACCTTTCTATCCAAAAATACTCATACATACATTTCAATTTTACATCTTATCATTTAACAGCTGTGATTATTTTTGAAAAAAAAGGTTCCAGAACTATTTTTTTTAATTTATGTGTTTTCAATGTGTAGAATATGGCTTTCTAATGGAGGTATCTCAACGGAGTTTTTACGAGAACTGCTTGTTAGTCAGGTTCTCAACCTTCCTTTTCTAAAAAGAGTAAATATAGGACCGGAACAGGACTAGTGTTAAACTAATTGCTCTCACTTTGCCGTGCTAATTTTAGGATCGGTGGGAGGGATATATATATAACAAACACTAACGCCTTCGAACAGGAATCGATTTTGTAGGTCTAATATTAGGTCTGATAATTATGTTATTACTTTTTCAGGAGATCATAATTTAAAAAAAAATTCAAACGGAAAAAAAATGCGATTGATTTGAAACATTAAAAATCCCGAGAAGAGGGGTCCCGGAACGCCGTTCCACCGATTAACATGGAAAAAGCCCTTTTTAACAGTCAAATATTAGTTAAACATATAATTTATCAAAGACACGTGTAAAAATATTTTTCAGTGGCTTATTCTTTCATATAAAATAAAGGTTTAATTAGTCTAGTATTTTTTGCCATTATATGAGGCGCAAAAACCGTATATTATCAAAGTTAAACAAAAAATACGTATGTACATAGATGTCATTTCATACAATTTGTAATGATTATAACCCAACAAAGACATACACAATTAACAGAAATTGCGCTCAAAAACCGATACAGTTAATACCGACATTTAACCTAAATTATATTTAAGCACGAAACGTGTTTGCTTTTAGACACCTATATCGATCGAATATATAGGAAAAGAAGAAAAATACTATCGATACACCGGCTTACTCTACAATTTGCTTTAGAACTGAAATACACGAGCTACTTTTGGCTGTCCCAGTCGACAGCCCGCATCTCGGCGATCCCCATTTGTTTCATATAAAACTCATATTGGGCGCACACACGGCAGCATACTGTCGTTGACCCAACATATGTAGTCTAGGTAGTCAGTCGGCTGCTTACTTGTTGCCAACACTGGCAACTAAATTTTTCTCGTTAACAATTATAAAATCCTATCGATTCCTTATTTTCACGAGTAGTACGTTCTAGTAACATAAGCGATTGATTTAAGTTTTTTTTTAATTTATACATACATACAAAATAACAAGATATATAATAAGATATTTGTGTAATTATTCTACGCCTCTGTAATAATATTTTTAATTACAATACAAAAATAATAACTTTACAATATATTATTTAACCACTCGCAACATTTTTTGGTCTGAATTTGTTTTTTAGAAAGCACAAATCAAAATTAGCTTGATGGAAATATAAGGATTATTTTCAGTCAGATCGTGAATAGTGAGAGTGGTTTCGTAATATTTGTTTTTTTGGGTGGTCGTTAATTGTAGGAGGCAAAATTAGTATGCGTTACCTTGCCTTTTAAAAAAATATCCAAGAAGAACATGACGTTATCTCTTGTTTAATATACACATAATATAACAGTTATAGTTGGCACGTATAACTTTGGTTGCCATTTTATGGATAGAAGTTGAAATAGAATTATATCGTTGCACCGGAATCTTTATTCTTTCAACGTCTATCTGACAAGTGTAACACAAAAAAAATATTCGAAATCAGCACATAATATGTTACTTTTAACACTTCGCCTAAGGTGTTAAAAAATACTTCCGATATGTTCTGGCCCTCAAAGAACCAAGTGAAAAAACATGTTTTAAAACTTATCGCCCTTTGATGGATGGTAAAATCCAGGACCCTTTAGGAATCAAGCAAAAAACATGTTTTTCACTTGTTGCCTAAAGGGCCAGGCTATACATCGAAAGTGTTTTTTTAGCATCGCAATAGAAGTGTTAATGTGTCCACAATCAATTCTTGGTGGAAAGACATTAAATAATAAAATAAAAACGGTATTTACACCTCTAACATGTAAACATTTTCATTTGTGTTAGTTTTGAGTCACCTATTAATAATGTGTACTGTAATTTGTAAATTCTTTTCAATGCAAATTGTTTATTACACATTTTCATTTAAATTTGTTTTTGTATAAATATCACTGTTAAATTCTATTTCTTATCAGTTGACAATGCTCGCCATGAGAAAAACCGGTCAAATTCACGGACGAACTTGAACGCCTGAAGATGCCGAAAGGCGAAACCCGGGTCGTTGGTGACAAAATCTGTGTAAATGTACATAATTTTAATGATTCAAATTTAAGCTTTCTCTTTATGTTTATAATATTAAAACAATATAATTCCTGAAATTGGCACTTTCAGATTAAGAGTTTGATGACAGAATATTACTGTTTCTATTTATAGTGTTTACTGCTGACAAGTTGCTTACACCTTTTATTTCAATTTAACTTGTATAAATAGCACTGTTTATATATTTTTCTTATCAGTTGATAATGCTCGCAATGAGCGAAACCGGTCCTGATCAAATAAATTTATTTGGAAAAAGTACTAAAAATGTTTTATTATTTTTATTATAATGCCATTCCACCAAGTATTGACGGTGAACACCTTAAAAGTGCTGACAATACGTCAAAAAAGATAATATTTAATTTCATATCTCGTTTATGTAATCATTAACACAGTGTACACATAGTTTTCATATTTTAAATTTTGTTTGAAAATGAAATCTACAGCGAATTTTATTACCACTTCACGTTTTCTATTCCGAGAACAATAATTTAAGTGCACTACAGGTGCTCAATATTTTAATGTTACGACACAAAACATTGCCTAATACTAATACATCACAAAATATACATATAACCATATTGTACTCGTCTTGGTAATAAACATCAAGTCGAAATCAATTGTTAGGACAGTATTGATGATGAATATTTTTGTTTTCATTACAAATAGGAGCTCCAATCCCGGAATACCAGGATTGCGATAGTACTAATACCGGGATTTTTGGATTGAGAAAATTTGAAAAAAATGCGTGATGGCTAAAAAAAGGATCGATTTTTTCATTTTGACTTTCCCCCAAATTACGTGGTTTTTTAATTTGAAAATTCTGGGCAGTGCTAAAAAAAGGTCTCGCGTCTTTTCATTTTTGATATTCGGTGAATTCATAGGTTTTTGAAATCGACTAATTTTTTTTTGAAAAATCTCTGCGAGAGCTAACAAAACCCAGGATTTCTAAATCGCCGAGCAAAAGTTCCTCGATCCCGAAACCCGAATTTAGACACGATTTTATGGTGTATGTTCAATTGGAAAAATTGTCAATCCCGGGATCACAAAAAGATTCCGGGATTGGATGCCCTAATTACAAACAATTACAAAGTGATCCCTTTTATGGTGTTCACTGTCAATACTTGGTGGAATGGCATTATAATAAATACAATAAAACATTTTTAGTACTTTTTCCACATATATTTATTTGATCAGGACCGGTTTCGCTCATCGCGAGTATTATCAACTGATAAGAAAAATATATAAACAGTGCTATTTATACAAGTTAAATTGAAATAAAAGGTGTAAGCAACTACTAACAATGAAAAGGATTCACAAATTACATTATAATTACATAAAATTAAAATGCTTAACACCTATAACATACAATTAAAAAATCATCAATAAGTGGCAAATGATGTCAATTATAAACACAATTAAAATTTGGGAAATTTTTAAACAAAATGAAACTCTACATTACTAAAGTGAATAACTTAATGATGATTTTGTGGAAAAAGTACTAAAAATCTTTTATTATTTTTATTACAAAATGATCCGTTCAAATATCATACAAATAATAAAAAAATAAACAATAGTGAATTTGTTTATTATAAAAAAAACAGTTTTGGAGAGAATTTTTATGTTAATATGTTATATAAATATTTAAAACAAGTCTGGGGATGACATTGTTTTAAGCAGAATGTTTGTTATGTTTTTCTTTAAGTAAATAAATCAACATGAAAAGTAAATATCGTTTATTTTGATTGACCAGATATCTACTTCACAAAATTTAATTTGCTGTTTGGTATAACAAAAAATGTTTATTATTCGATGTCTTCAAATACAAAAAATCTTTGGGGTTGTTATGCTTAAATCATTGAATGGTTTATTTTGTTAAGACGAAGTATTTTGACTGTATTAATTTACACAATGAACAGCGTACCAATTTTATTTGAAGATTTCTAAATATTTGCTTAAGAAACTCCGGAATTATTTAATCTATAATTCATCAGAAGGTTTGTTATTGACAATTAAACGACTGTTGTTTACGAATAAAAAGTATGTTAATATCTATGTATCTATATTTCTGTTAAAGAATCATAGACGGCTTGGCAAAAAATGTTATATCCGAATTATAACTTTAAAGTGAATCGATATTGAATATTGTCCTTAATCAAATTAAATAATGTATTAGATGCCCCGTACTACTGAATGCCAACAATACCTCGGGGCTTAACTGCACATTTATTTTCTGAGCACCATCAAGTTCATGCTCATAATAGTGTTGAAGTCCACTACTGGTAACTGTTTTTGCTCACTTTTAGAGTGTTCACTGTCAATACTTGGTAAAAAGGCATTATATTAAGAAAAAACACAATATTCCTCTGTACTTATTTCCACTATTATTTATTAAGATCAAGACCGGTTTCTCTCATGGCGAGCATTGTCAACTGATAAGAAATAGAATTTAACAGTGATATTTATACAAAACAAATTTAAATGAAAATGTGTAATAAACAATTTGCATAGGGTAAAATATCAAGGTATTTCAGTTCTACAGTTTTTAAAAAAGTTAAAGGTTGATAGCTATTTCGGCTTACGCCATCGTCAGAACTAGTAGAACTAGTAGAACGTCGTAGTTCTGACGATGGCGTAAGCCGAAATAGCTATCAACCTTTAAATTTTTTAAAAACTGTAGAACTGAAATACCTTGATATTTTACCCTATTAAAATGGAGTTCTACCAAGTAAATGCCAAATCAATAAATAAACAATTTGCATTGAAAAGAATTTACAAATTACAGTACACATTATTAATAGGTGACTCAAAACTAACACAAATGAAAATGTTTACATGTTAGAGGTGTAAATACCGTTTTTATTTTATTATTTAATGTCTTTCCACCAAGAATTGATTGTGGACACATTAACACTTCTATTGCGATGCTAAAAAACACTTCCGATATGTAGCTGGCCCTTTAGGCAACAAGTGAAAAACATGTTTTTTGCTTGATTCCTAAAGGGTCCTGGATTTTACCATCCATCAAAGAGCGGTAAGTTTTAAAACATGTTTTTTCATTTGGTTCTTTGAGGGTCAGAACATATCGGAAGTATTTTTTAACACATTAGGAGGTCTTAAAAGTAACATATTATGTGCTGATATCGAATATTTTTTTGTGTTACACTTGTCAGATAGACGTTGAAAGAATAAAGATTCCGATGCAACGATATAATTCTATTTCAAATTCTATCCATAAAATGACATCCATAACTTGAACGCCTGAAGATGCCGAAAAGCGAAACCCGGGTCGTTAGTGACAAAATCTGTGTGAATGTACATAATTTGAACGATTCAAATTTAATATTGAAATTCCACCAAGCACCTTCAGTCGAAATCTTAAATTATAATAAGAAAGCTTGTTCTTAAAATCACATTTTGTTAAATAAAACATGAAAAGTATATTAATTTATAAATTTTGCAAATGCAATATATTGTTCAATACTAGTGGTAAAAACCGATCTGATTTCTTTTGATATTTTCGATTTTTGCTGTGTACCATTAATTTTATTATAAGGCTAGAGTTGAAGCTCATATTTACTTTTTGCTTGGCAATGTACTCTATAAATGATTGCAAATAATATACCATATTTCATAGATTATAAGACGCCGGCTGCGCTGTAGAGTGTCAACGTCGTTGACTTAGAACCACGGAGGTCACGGGCTCAAGTCCCAGTAAATATAGATTGATTTTTCAATCGATTTATAGACTTTTGTCCGAAGGCATGGATGTATGTAATGTTTTGAATTCCCTCCCACTCATGCTTTCCTGAAACGGGCGTAGCGAGGGTGATAAGCAAACCAAAAGTCCTGTCCTAGTCATACCCTTCTATCCCTACCAATGTTCTCTCTAAGGCATAAGTTCCCAACCTTTTCCGGGTGGCGACCCCTTTTTGTAAAAGCCATGTGACCCGCGGCGCCAATGCAATTGAAAAGGGCATTTTTTTCAATAATGTAATTTTAGTTGACTGTAGTTTTAGTGTTGTTGTTCAAATCCAATATCGAAAAAAGTTGGCGACCCATAGGTTGAGAACCCGTGCTCTAAGGCAAGAGGTTAGCTACGCGGAAATTTCAAAAGGCTGCGCGGACCGATCAAATATTAATTGACCAACTGTCTTGCAGTGCTCGCCAACCCGGAATGAGTGCGCGGGGGCTTCCTAACTGCTGCGCGCGCAGCTTACAGGGAACTTTGAATTCCCTACTCACCTTTGAAAAAATAAAAAATGACCAACTGATTAGAAAAAATCTGTTGAGATACAGAGAATGTCCTAATTCAGTATTATTGAAGAGTCACTAGAGGAGAGGTACGACTTGAATGCATATGGCGTACAGTCCGATTTGGTACTGAAACAGTCAAATTATTCAAATCGTCCAGTGATCAACCAAAAATTGATCTATTCCAAAACGTAACAATATAAATTTACTTTAATGTTTTTTATATTTTTTTTTCAGCAGCAGATCTGGTTTGGCCAATGAACAGAAATATTCAAATGAAACAAGCCCACTTTATCTACCAAAAGATTTTGCGGTAAGTGAAAATTTTTTTTTGCAGTTATATTCACATTTATTCAATGTTTCCTCGCCAATAATAGTGACAATTTAAACTAGTTCGGTTTTTCGGTGACAGCCACCTTGACGTTTTTCTTTTCGGTGC
Source organism: Himalopsyche anomala (assembly GCA_031772345.1). NCBI lineage: Eukaryota > Metazoa > Arthropoda > Insecta > Trichoptera > Rhyacophilidae > Himalopsyche > Himalopsyche anomala. Next base: position 13,094,378 of record CM062835.1, read on the forward strand.
ATCGTGGATTATGTTTATTTAAGGAGGTATCCAGCACCCATCCAAATGTGAAACTGGACCAGGATCAAAAAGAGGAGATTACTAGGCACCATGTACTACAGAAAAAAATATTCGTCCGGCTATATACGTCGTGTTGTTTCAAAACTGTAGGTAAACAAAAAAGTTTAGTTTTTTCGTGAAAAATGAAAATAAAATAAAAATGTCCTGTTATGAAAATGTGACAATGGGTCACAAAGCACTCGTCAATCATAAAAGGGGGTTACGAAATATGTTGTGCGTAGGGCCTCCAATTCCGAATCCTGAAATCCCGGAATTGTGAAAATACCAATTCCGGAATTTCGGGATTGAAAAAATTTGAGAAAGTTGCACGAGGGCTAAAAAATACGCAATTCCGAAAATTGCTGCTTTTTTGAAATTGAAAATCTTGGAAGAGTTATTACACGGTCCCGCGTTTTTTTCATTTTGAGAATTGACTAATTTTTTTTTGAAAATTCTCAGGATTTCAAAATGACCGAGAAAAAATTCTCAATCCCGAATTTATACACCAATTTAAGGTGAATCTTAAATCAAGGGATTGAAAAAATTGTCAATCTCGAATTGCAAAGAGAGTCCGGGATTGGATGCCCTAGTTGTGTGCTACTGTTATAGGTAGAAGCGGAAGAAACTGATAATAACATAATGAGTAACGCTGCAACGATGTATGAAAGATCACACACGAACGTGGCAATTAAAATACGCCATATCAATATGACATTAAATAATAAACAATTAACTGAAAAATATTTATTGCATACAATCGAAACAATGGCTTAAGTAAGTATTCGTTTCGACGCTATTGGAACAGCCTCAGTGCAATATTTTGATTGTTTCTTGACCCCGAAAACTTTCACATACATATTTTTATTATTATTAATTAATATGAGCAAACTCACTGATTCAAAACGATTAAAAATATGTTTTTCGTATGGATGTAATTAATTAATTAAATATTGAGGAAGACTGAATATTCAATTACATAATAATAATTGTCGACATGTGTGGTCTTATGGAAAGAGAGTTACTCTACCGATCAGACAGGTGTCATAATAAAATTAAGATTTTTTTAAATCAATTATTTCAGAACTTGGACATGGGTGTTAAAGGTGTCTTTTCTCCTCGTGTTGGTCTCTAGTGAATTTAAAAAGTCTCATCGATTTTTTCTTATTCGTAAATTATTATTTTGGTAGTTGAAAAAGACTATGTGTTGTCCTCCAATCAACTTTTGTAGTCCAATAGTAAAAACATTGATAAAAAGGTTCAGGTTCGAGATAACGTAATTTTTTGGTGTCATGGATATTAATATCCGAGTGTTTTTCTCACGTGGGCTAATCTCCAGTGAACTTGCGCTGAATATTTAAAAAAAAACAAGCGTTTGCGAATTTTTCTATCTGCTGTTCCAAGAAAAAAAGCTTTTCGTCAAACAACTGAGGCAATAATCTGTTTCAGCGATATATTGTTGTGTACTATTATTTGTATACTGTAAAGCCGTGTAGGCAGTAGAATCTTCGGCGAATTGTATCGATAAGGTAGTGAAAAAGACTTACTTATAATGAAACGTTTCAACAGAAGGCATTCCAACGATAATTGGCTGTCGGTAACTCAATCTACAACTCGTTATATTATAATATCATATTAGCGATCGTTGGGATAGACTGAAAATATCTCATACATCAAAGCACTGAAAAATATCCATTTTTAAATTCAAATTGTATTTTACGCAACCGGGAAAAACACTCACAAATGCTAGCCTTCAAACCTTTAGTTCAGATACAGTTTTGGCAATGAATAATTTAAGAAATCAGAAGATGCAATTTTCAGATAACAATTCTTATTTAAACCATTTCATATTTTACTATTTTCAAAGATGCAATAAACGTTAATTCAAAATTGTTTTATTAAATTTTAAAGTGAAAACACTGTCGATTCTTGGTGGGAAAGCTTTATGTTTTTTTATTTGTTTTTATAGTCTTTCTTGAGCTATTTAAAATAGTTTTTTCTAAAGATCCGGTCCGATTTTACTCATCATAGATTATCACTGTTGTAGATAACAGAACTGTGGAGCCGTTAGGAAATAAGACGACTCCGACTCCGACAATAAAAGCTCTTAGCTTAAAACACGACTTTAATTATTTTTTAGGCTTAGTAGTTTGTATTGGCGACTCCGACTCGACACCTCTGGTTGATAATGCTCGTTGATAATAATTCTCGCAATGAAATTGTTTGAATCAGGCTCAATTTCAGTAGGTAAATACTGAATGATTGAAAATCCTATTAGTTACTCGATAAATAATTTTAATAAATCTGGAATTTCCTTTTTGAAATAATTGAAATGATCGCCAATAAATAGAGTCACATAATTTAAATTATTTCTGATCCTCCTCCTTTTGTCACATTTACGGGCAAAATCTTTTACCTTTTAACTGATTTAAAAATTCCATGTCCTTTAAAACATATTATAATGTCACAAATTATTTTACTCTCCGAAAGTTTAAATTATATTTTTTCCGTTCTGGTACTTATTTGACATTAAGCTCTCTTTCCCTTCTAACCATTTTTCATAATTCATCGCGTCCTTCGTAGATTATGACGTACCTGTTCAAACCGAAGCCCGCGGCACATTTTAAGAAATGAAGAATTTTGAAGGAATATCATTTCCAGTGCATGTTTAGTATACTGAAAACATCATCATGGATTTTAAGAATCGATTTTGTAAATATTAAGCAAGATATTTTACTTTTTAGACAACCTTTTTAGAGAATCTTAGCATTAAAAAATTAAAATCCGAGTTGTATGATTTGCAAAAAAACCTTTGTTATACTAACAAATGTGAAACAGGAAAACATGTTTCTTAATTATTGCCAGAAAAGAGGACCTTAACTTGAAGGGCTTTAATCTCAGTCTCAACCATGAAATTTATTAAATCAAAATATAGATGATCGTCGATATATAAATCGGTATCATACTTGCTACGTTTAGTAACTACAAACATCGAAGTGGATATAGCAAATTTAGTATAGGCTACAAAGCTGCCGCAGAATTGAATATATTATTTGAAAACACGGCTCATTCCAAAATGATTAAAAAATGAAGCTTGAATTTCATTTTGAAAAAAAAATGTACATTGTTAATGTATTTTCTGTTTTAAATTTCTTTGAAATGATATTTTGTATGTTATCAAGCTATGTTTCAGACTGATTTCTAAAAATACTATCAAAATTTATATTATTTTACTAAATTACATTCATGGTTCATGTTTCAACAGTTTTGGAATGAGAGGAGCTTAAAAATAATGGCCTCAATTCTCCATAAATAAATTAAACTATTTACCTTACATAATGCTTCAATAAAAATAATTGAACTCTATGACTTTTGCTTCTAGTAGTTGTCTAAGTACTTACTTTATAAACTTAACAGATATTGGACTTACGAATTACGACATCACATCATATGGAAGTTTATTGAATAAATGCTTTATATGTTATTTACGATTTTATGGATATTATCAGTTTGAGTATTGGAAATATAGACTTTGAAAAACGCACAGGCGTGATTCAATTTATTATCTATTAAAGACCTATAGACAACTTATTGTTTACCCACGCATGAACCTTTAGATATGATTTTGCGCCACTTCGCAGATTATTAACAAGTGGGCGGTTTTTTATTTCATTTTATATTTTGCAAATAAATAATATTTTTTAAACAATTGCGACGGTGGTAGTGTTTATGAAAACTCCGCACTGAAGAATATTTAATGTAAAAAAAAAACAATTTCGGAAAAATAGATTTAAGCTGAATCAAAATCCTACAACGACAAAATGTCAAATATAATTATAAGCATGTCATTGATTGTTTTGAAAAGGAGCAACAAAAAAATGTATCACAATATCAACACACAATCGTTTGATCGGTTAATTGCGTTTTAAACCAATAATTGTTCAATATCGCATAGGCCCTAGGGCAGTGGTCGGCCATCTCATTAGTCAACTGAGCCAAATATCAACTATGCAACGTTTAAAATTTCTTTAGAGAGCCAAAATTTTAAACTCGTTCTATATAGGTAGTTACATTGATATTATCTCGATAAGTTTACTCCTAAGCTAGCTTTTGCTTTAAAGATCCTCAATCTGATTGAGGTACATTCGCTGAGAACGCCCCTTCCAATTTATTTTTTTATACCGAAAGCAGACTTCTGCGCGTGGGACACGAAGTTTCAATTGGACTGTATGTGGTATTTTGTGGAAGAACCACACTCAAGGGGGCAAAAAGCCGCATGTGGCTCGCGAGTCACACTAGCCTTAATCGTCAGTGACAAAACTTTTAGATCGTTCTTATTCGCCTAATATTATTAGGGCCTGTACATTTTATCGTTTTCACTTGTTATCGTTTGGAACTCGGTTGAGAAACACTGATCAAGAGAACTGAAAGTAATCAGTATGATATCAGAATAGGCATTGACTATATACAGGGCCGGCGCCACCATACAGGCGAAATAGGCAACCGCCTAGGGCGCAAATCATTAAGGGGTGCATAAATGGAGTATTCAAACTATATTTATATACTCTAATAATAATAAATAACAGTACTTTTTATTTTATTTTGTTCGTTATGATTATTTATGTATCGTATTCTATGTGATTCGAAAATGAGATGTTGAGCGACTGAGTAACAGTTCACGTAGAAACACTTCTGTTGAGGTACCTCCATTAGGAGGCCATATGCTCCACATTGGGAGCGGACATGGGTAAATAAAAATAAAAAAATTATAAAGATCTCGAATTGTTTTGTTTCATTATTTAGAAAAAAAGACTATTTGTTTAAGGGGGCGCGCCAATAATCGTTGCCTAGGGCGCCAAATAACCTCGCGCCGGCACTGACTATATATTACTATTTACTAACCGCATTTAAGAAATTTCTTTATCGAACTTAGTACGAGAGTAATTTTTAAAAAACCTTCTCCTGTAAAATTTATAAAACTGTCCGTTATGATTTTCTATCTATTATGGGTCGGTATTATATTAATCTCTTTCAATTCAAATGACAAATGAATATTCATGGAAACGTGCTTTCAGCGACGGACTGTCAAATATACAATGATAATTAGCAATGATATTATGTAACGATATATATTAAGGCTGCGGATGAAAAGAGGTGAAATTGTTATCTTCGCTAATCGCCACTTTCTAAATCCGGTTGCGAATGACGCGGCAGACAAAGGGTCGGAATTTTGCACAGGTGGCGGCGGGTCCGACTAATTGGCCAGCTTGGCCGGCGGGCAGTTGCGCAAGCTCCACGTGTTTGGAAGATAAATTCGAACGGCGCGTTCAAAGGCTGACCCTCACCGCGGGTTCGTCCATTCAGTGCGCTCTCGGTGAATTTATTGACACGGAGAATCATCGAGTGTTTCAACACTTCATCGTCGTGTATGTTAAGATTTATTTGACGTGTCGAAAAAATCAATAAACCAATCGAGAAAGTTGGTACAAGTCATTTGAGTTTTCAAATAAATAAGGGCTCGAGTGCCGTGTGAATCGAAATTTAAAATTCAGTCGCCCGCTGTGGTCTAGTTGGTTAGAGCTTGCTCTACCGATCAGGCGGCTCTGGGTTCGATACCCGGTAAGGTCAATGTTAAATTTAGATTTTTCAATTTAAATTTGAGACCTGAGACGTGGGTGTTTGTGATGTCAATTTACCTCGAGTTTGTTTTCTAAATTTAATAAATTCTTATTGGGTTTTTCTCGTATGATCTTTCAATTTAAAATTATTTGACGCATTGGCATTAGCTGTAATGCCAAATGTTTTTTTAATTAAAAATAAAATACATTACGAACAAAGTTATTTTGTGAAAAATAGTCACTTGAGACAAATTGTTTAATTTACTACAAAATGCGGAATTACTTTCCCATGATTTTTACGACATTCCAAAAGCAGCTACACAACGGGCGATGGTCGAACAGTCAACTTTTTTTACATATGCTTTCAATAAAACATTTTTATTTTTTTCACAAATTACATTACTCTTAAGAAATTCCTGTTTTTTTTTTTAACGCAGCCCTGTTCCTGATATTGTTATTATAAAGATATGTGAATACGTATTGGATGGTAGCAGATATAACACTTAATACTGGGAGGTATAAATTCAGTATAAAATATAAATTGAGTAGATTAGCATTTTCAACCTTTTTTGTTGTTTTCATGTATGTCGGGGCTATTTTATTGTAGCCTACCCAGCGTACATATTTTAACACAGTATGGTGTTGGTTCTTCTTTTGTGCAAAGTGAAAAAGAGAATATAGATTGCTCTGATTGACACCAAGTTGCCGGTACATTATTCTTTTTTGGTGTTTTCGTGTATGTAATATATTGTTTTTGTTAAGTTGTTAAGAAATTAAAACAAATACGTTTTTAAGCAACCACATTTTGATGAAGTATTTTATAAAAACATTTGTTTTACTAGAGACAATTTCAAACTAGCCTAGCCTTCGTTTTTATTATTAATATGCATGCACAAGATAATTCGAGGATTGGAGAATTAGCCTTATGATGATAGAAGAGAATCAGAATTCATTTTATGAATTTGTGATAGGTTAGTAACGCTGTATGTTTTTTTTTGTACAGAGTCCGAATTACTGTTTGTTTTTATTGAGCCAGCTTTAGATTATTTTTTTACACATTTTGGCTGAAACCACGTACAACATGTACAACGTAAAACCACCACTGGTTGCCATGGTGATTATAATAACGTTAATTTATCGATACAGATGAACTTTTACTACAATATAGATATTGAACATATGTGATTGGGTTTTCGCAGAGTGTTTTTGAAATATAAATAAAATTTGTATTTTTATTAGCTCCGCTGTAAATGGTTTTTTTCTCATGTATGAAAAAACGGAATTTCCTATTCACTATTCCACTCTGTCAAGATTTTGTTGCCGTCAAAAAGATGTACCATTGCAACAAACGCTGGAGGCGTATAAAGTGATTCTTCTTTTTTATGTACAAGTATTACTAAATAAATTGGTAACACTATGATACATAAACAACATATGTTTATGTGCTAGAATATATATTTTTACGTTGAAAGTAATAAAAAAAACATCAACCTTTTTTAGTGTCGTATTTTTTTATTTTAACACCTCCGCCCTACCACCTTCAATGCAGTTTGTTATTTAAAATACATATATATATATATATATAAGTCTGTATATTAAAAATCATCGAGACTTCAAATTGACTGGGACAGTGCATAAGTACATTAACTAATTTAGTGCCTAACAATTAAAGAATATAAAAAAACAATATTTCTTTATTTAATAACGAAATGCTTAAATAGTTTTTTTAATTTATAAAAATAAAATATTGCCATATTTTTAATCCATGTTCGTTTCGAATACGAAGCATATGGTATCTTGGTGGAGCCTCTAAATGTTTCTGTGAAAACTGGTTGTTTATTCAGTCACTTAACCTCACTTTTTAAAATAAATAATACTCGTGTACTTAAAAGTATTCGCTAGTTTGCAGCTTCAAAAATAACAGGTCAATAATTGAATTTATTAATAAATAAAATATGTATACGAAATGTTCTACTTGCCTTCCCTGTCAATTATGCTTTATTTTCATTTTGCTATCCAGACTTACTTCATCCCTCAGTGTTCCCGATAATCGAGGTTCTAGCAAACGGTCATTTAGAACATTGTTCTCCAACCTATGGTCCGCGCACCGGTCCGTAAGAGTTTATTGATGTTCCACGATCATTCTTATGCTTCGAAATTTTTTCGACTCGAATATCTCGTTTGTACTAAAAGTGAGAAAATTTGATTATATCAGCAACGAATGTTGCACCAAAAATAGAGTATTTTTATTAGCTTTCATGAATAAAATTATACGTACATATTGCGTCATTGAGTTGACGTTTCATTTTCTACTTTTTGAATATATAATCCTAAGCAAACATGTACAGGTATACAGTTAATTCTCAACTTACAACAGGTTCCGTTACGCCACGTTGGACGTAAGTCGAGACGGTCATAAGTAGAACTTTATTGAAATAAAAAATAAAATCCAATACACGGCATTAAAATTAAATATCGACTATGGAAAGGAAAAAAGGTTGAAGAACACTGATTTAAAATATCAGTCTGGATCTGCTCAAGACTACCATTCTAAGGGATATTCTAAATGATGGTAAAAGGTTCGCTTAACGATGATTCGATTCACAGAAATTACATGAATAAACATATGTATATATTGGTAATTCTTTTTTAAAACCATGATAGTCACAAAGGCCCGTATAATAAAAACAGCAAGAAAGTGAAATGTTACGTCAAGTTGACTAGTCACTAGTCGACAACAATGCTTCATTGATTCAAGTATACATAATACATTACTAATTTCTTCTTATGTGCATAAGATTAATCTCACATGCGTATCATTGATTTCGATTATTGATCAGTTCACAACGTCATATTATAAAAGTTTTTTAATGTATTGAATTTATTACGTTGATTCATTTTAGACTATTGTTACAAATGACACTTTAACAATGCACTTTTTTCATATAAGTTTATTTTATTATTCATGTGTTATGTAATATAATATATCATTAACAAATTCATATCGCCGTAGCGAATTGGATATATTTTTTTATATTTTCGTTTGTGTTGGCTGTCAATTGAAATCAATCAAAATATATGTAGTATTTGTCTTCGTTTATCTCCGTTTGTAAAGCACAACACGATAAGCAATGCGCAGACATAATGTGTGTGCGCGAGCGTTAAACGATAAGTAAATTAATTAAAATAGTATCCATTTGCTTGTGTGAAGTGTGAAACCTAATTCGCTTCATTGACAACATCGTTTCTAGGCTTATTCAAAGGGGGAGGGGATTTACCGTTCACCTAGTGTGGGAAAGAAAAAAGGAAACGCCACAAAATTGTCGGCATCTGTGGTTTAGTGATAAAAGTTTTGCCTTATCGTAATCTGATGGGCAAGGGTTCAAGTCTCCACAATGTCAATATTAAACACAGATTTTTTCGATAAAAAAAAATGCAATAATAAACTGTAATGTCAGATATTAAAAAGCATTTAAAAAGCTATGTGGAGGTTGAACGGAGAAAGGATAGACTAAACTCATAGTCAGGGGAGGCTCGAGGATATCTGCGCCTCGAAAAACGACATCTTAATGAGTGGACAGTGAGGCATCCAATCCCGGTCCCAATAATTTACGGAATTCTCAAAATGAAAAGGTACGAGATCTTTTTTTAGCTCTTCTCAGAATTTCCGAATCCAAAATCTTAGTACTGCGCCTATGCACCTGTGTATGCCGCACTCTTTGCACACGCCACGAGCCGACCCTGCTCATAGTACCAGCCGGAAACTTTTTTATAGGGCATTTTTAAGCCGCCAAATCTTGATCAATTGTTCCCGAGACAATCCTAGCGCAAAACTGAACAATACATAACGTTCGTTACGCCACGGAAGACATCTGTTGGACACATTGACATGTTATGTATTACCGTGGCGGCTGGTGGAGTTTATTATGCAGAGCTTAAATAACTCTATAGGTAATTGAAGTAATGATAATAGTAAAAAAAGAATAAGGATGATAAATTTAAGTTGTCTAATATTAGTTATTTATATGATATTATATATAGTAATGTAAAACATATGTAGCTAGGTGTTTGGGTCTTAAATGATTGCTTCAAGAAAATAAAATAATTGATTTTTGAACCTAGATAACAATGGTTCATGGACAATCAGTAATTAAGTGGTCGAGAAGCGGAACCGGTTCACAAGTTTTGTTTTAGTTTACCTAAAACTATAGTTTCACCATAAACTATATCTGTAAATATATAAACTTTATCAAAAGAAACATTTCGTGGGTGTATAAACATCTCCATAATAATTTATTTTGTCCAAAATTTGAAAGAGCTCCGAGAACTATAAATTTCGTGAAGTTTTTGGATTATTCCACCAGACTATCAACTAAGCAAGGCTTAAGAAAATATCCTAATATGTTTGAAGACTTTGGAAGGTCAGAGGAAATTTGAAAAACACGAACAAATATAACAATACACTTAATCTGGAGAAAACCGTATATTACCCAGTTATGTAACTAACTATGTTTTACTGTTAGCTTTTTAATGAATAGTGGAGGTATTTATATTCAAGAATTTAAGTCAAGATATCTACCTATAATCAGTAAAAAATCTTAAGCGAAGCAATTAGATAAATTTCCTTTTAAACACTTGAATACCAAGCGGACGCAGATGTCCGGAACATATGCAAGCGATCACGGATGTCCAAGACATTTAAAAAATCAAATAATAGGTATTTTAATAGAAAATGTTGATCAATATGTGTAGTTCCATCTATACTGAGTCAGTGTAGGTTTTTAAAATATCGAATTCGAGTGTATATTAGTTAAAATTATTTTTCTCAAAAACACGCAGTATCTCTGGGACATATTAATGATTTATTTGCGCTTTAAATGGTTAAACCAACAATTTTTCAATATCGCCTAGGGCGTCAGTGATAAAATTTTTAGTCTTTCATATTATTCAATTATATGGCCTCCTAATAGAGATGGATGGATCTCTTATGCATTTCATGTTTCAAGAAATTTTGTTAATTTACATACCTATCAAAATGAAATAATGATAATGGGCTAGACCAGTGTTTCTCAACCTTTTTGGGAGCGTGGCCCTCTTTGAGTGTCTTTATTTTTCTGTGGCCCCCATACCATTGTTTTGTCTTCCCATGAAAATAGTAATTTCAAAAACCCACCTTTTTCGAATCTAGAATGCCAGTAATTTATTTTATTTACGGATTTACAAAAAATAGCTGCGCGACGTCCACCATTATGCTCTTCCCTGTATCGTTTTATAAATGCCCGTGGCCCCCCTAAGCTGTGTTGTGGCTCCCCAAAACAAAAATAAATCTCTGTGGCCCCCTTAGAACATGCTGTGGCCCCCTGGGGGGCCACATGGCCCACCGTTGAGAAACCCTCGGCTAGACACTAGAAACATAATTATAAACAGGAGCGGCTGTACGTTCGTGAACGCAGGGGATCACACACATTTGGTTTAATAAAAATGTGAGTAAAGGAACAATTTCCATAAACACAGGATAGATGGTTGTATCGCCATATGCGCCATTCAAATACATTTTTTTTTATTAAATTCACAATTACATATGTGGATAAAATCTTTTCGAGGCTCACGCATGCGCTTAATTTATTTTATAGAGTTCGGCAACATCTTACTAAAATGAACATCACAAATGATTTTCCCATGGCAAAAAGCACTGTATTTACTTTTCCTCGAAGCATATTGTTAAACCAAATCAATATTTTCTCATGTTTATTTCCAAATACTTGAGAGAACATTTTTGTCACTGAATGTTACTTTGTTGTACATATTATATTTAAATTCTTTTAACTCACGTATTATAGAATATTCGACCCATAATCGGCAAAAAAACTTAAGCGACACAATTCGGTAAATTGCGTCTTAATCCAAAAATTGTTCAATATCCGGGGTTTATTGAAAAATCTCTTTCCACCTTGAATACTATGAGTTTTCATTCAACTGTTCAGATGAAGACAATAATTATATATATGTAATAGGGTAAAAATATCAAAGTATTTCAGTTCTACAGTTTTCTATATGTTATACGTTGATAGCTAATTCGGCTTTCGCCACCGTCAGAACTAAATACTTTGATATGTTTACCCTATTAAAATAGAGTTCTACCAAGTAAATGCCAAATCAATAAATAATAATTATATAATAATAACATTAAATGTAAATACTGTTGGACATATCGAAATCTTTTTTTTTTATTGAGCCTCGTACACAAATACGTTCCTTACTTATCTTTTCAATTAAAATATTATGCCACACATTGGGAGCGGATATGGTTTTAAAATATGATTATCTACTCTTTAATGTTATGCACATTCGTATCAATAATTCAAGCAGTCTGCTTTTATTTTTTTCACTGGATTGAATTCTTACAAGTAATTTTGTACGGTTAATTGGATACATTAGTTGTCACCAAGCGACATATGTAAGAGACGTGGACAAGTAAATTATAGTTTCGCCACTGTGCCGAATAATTTTAACAATTGTTTTATAATACAAGACGGAGCCGCTACTGCTTATTAGACAGACTATGAATCCGCAATTTAATTTGATTTAGAGCGCTGGATAACTAACTCACTTTACTTCTCATCTCACAAACATATTTGAATTAACCCTCCAAGGACGAGCGTGACCATATGGTCACAGTAAACACCGTTTTCTATTGATCCCACTATTCATCCCTTTTCTACATTAATATCGTTGCTTTCACTCATATTTGGTTAGGAATGGTACAGACTTCAGTTAGTCATCAGCCGCGGGACAGAAACGGTCACCAAAAGCACATACGATTTTATGAATTTTCGTTTTTTTAATGGACTTTTTTAAACAGTTAGATATTTTTTTATCAAAACAGTTTTTTTGGTAATCTATTTGTATTGAAATTATGTTGATCTAAAGAGGTCAAACTGTAAATATTTTTGAAAAATTCACGTTTAGCTATATTTCAACCCCGAACGTTTGCGTGCCCATATGGTCTCGCTCGTCTTTACTACTTTTCGCACACAATATTACACGATAATAAAAGGATGAGCATGACCATATAGTCATGCGGGGTTTCTATAAAACGACTTTGCGTTTTTTTAAATGTTAGGAATAAAAGTTATCCGTGACTTTAATATGGCTAAAAAAATATTGGTTTTATCGAAAAAAAGCTCTCGTCTCTGGAGGGTTAATATTTTTTATTGTAAAACTAATGAAATATTGATAATATTCGACGCAAATTTAATATCTCCGTCCATTTAAATAAACAGTATTAACTCACTTTCTTAAAAAGGAGTTAAGTGAAAGTAGGCTAAGTCTAAAAAATATCTCATTTGAGTCGTTGATTTAATTTTGTAAATTCTTTTTCGAAATTAAAAAAATATTCAATTATAGATATTTAAAACCGTGCCTTGTTAATAATCAATTCATTTAATTCGATATCGAATTTTATTTATGACTACCTTAGCTAGGAATTAATTTAATTGGGAATGAAAATTTAGTGGAATGCGAAAGGTTTTATGTTTTTTTAAATATAAAATACACATTTATTTTACTAGACGATCGAACTTTATATTTTAGCAGTTAATTATTTAAAGGGAATCAAATCTAAGCTGTTTTTTACATTATCATGTTTTTATATCATTATGTTATACATTTTCGAAAAAATTGATTATGAGAGTAATGGGGAAACCATGGGTAATGGGTTTTTTTTGTAAGGTTTATGACCTTGGTGGTTTTGGTATTTGGCAATGTTTCCTTATAGCCAAAAGGGAATCATTTGGTGTGACGTGACTTCGAAATAGTCAATTAGTACTACAGTTTATGTAGGCTAAGCGTATGCTGAAAGCAGGGTCTCGCATGTGACATATAACATAGAATCTGGTGGATAGAACAACGGCCAAGAGTCCGGCGACATTACGTCCAGTTTTGGGATTGAGAAAAGTTGAGCGAGGGCAAAAAAAAAATCCCAATTTTTGTTCATTTTGGGAATTACAAAAATTCCTGGGTTTTTGAATTCAAAAATTCTGGGAAGAAGTAAAAAAAAAGGTCTCGCGTCTTTTAATTTTGGGAATTCCAGAAATTTTGGGTTCTTGAAATCGATTTCTTTTTTTTTGGAAATTCCCTAATAAACGATTTTATTGTGAATGTTTGATCATGGAATTACGGGATTGGATGCCCTAGTCTAGTCGTACTTACTGGACGTCGCATCAAGCAGATTTAATTACTTATTATTTTTTACGAAAACCAAACTTGAGGTTTTGTATCTACGTCGCTAAAAACGGTTGGTCGTTGTAAGTGAAGTCGTTTATATAATGTATGAATGCCAGAATGACCTATTTACAATAACTCTTTTAATTTTTATTAATAGTATTCTACATAAGTAGTATCAAATAAACAAAATTTAATAAGTTTTCGGTCACTTTTGCGGCGAAATCAAACATGTACGCGTCGAGCAGGAATTTGTCCCGACTCCACAACAGAGCGCATCGCAGAACAGACGCATTTATTTATGTAACACAAAATCTGTGTTATGTGTATTGTGTTTTTAATAATCAAGGTCATTCATTACTTCATTTATTTTTTGGTAAACTTGTGTGTAAAGTTATTCTATATTAATATTTTATTCATAAACAAATAAACACTTTGTAATTTTCGATAAGTTTATCACACGCAGTAAAAAATACCTTACCGAAATTTTAGCAGAACTTTCGCTCAAAAACTTTCTTCGTTATTTATTCATCGCCTACGTCTTCAAAAATAAATTTTCGCATGGAAAATTTTGAAATACGGAAAAAGAAAAGAAATTATTTTCAGTTTGCAGCATTTTCTCATAATCAATAAATTCTGAATTTATTACTCGTCAGTGAATGTGTTTGTGTCAGTTAATTTATTCACTCCACGTTACGTCACGGTACACTACGTGTAGACTACGACTAACTTTGTTGTATGGACAGAGTAATATTGAATAACAAAGATTTTACCATTACGAATGCTCATATCGAGTTTATATTAAGTTTCAATACTTTCGCAGATATACAGTCAATCCTCCTTTTATGCGGTAGATGCGTTCCACGAAACATCGCATAAAAAAATACTTGACTTCCATACAAAAAGTGGGGATACGTTCCATAAATTTTATAATCCGTATACATTTGAAACAGCGAGTTAAAATATACCCGAAATCGCACAAAAAAATCATCACTTATAGCATTATCCATAAGTAATTCGTCGATTTCATTGTTGTTAAACGTATTAGACCCTTCTCCGCCAAGTTCATGAGCTAAAGTAAGAATTTCAGCTGATATCAGCGATGTTTCAATGGTTTCATCGGCTGTAATACACCCAACTACGTGGACTTAATTCAGCGATGGCAGATGCAACATGATTTAATTAAACAGTCCAAAATTGTATTGTTTACCAAATTTCGGTTAGTGTTGATGATTCATTCTCTATTATATCCAAAATACAACGATACGTGCTCTTGATGTAATATTTTGTACGTTAATATGGTACATTTTTTGAAAATTTTCATTTCTAAAAAACCGCACAACTTCGAAATCGCATAAAAAATCCGCATAAGAAGATTGACTGTATATATAATAAAAATAATAAAAGATTTTTAGTACTTTTTCCACATAAAATGTATTTGATCAGGACCGGTTTCGCTCATCGCGAGCATTATCATCGCGTTACATGCTATTTATACAAGTTAAATTGAAATAAAAGGTGAACACCTTAAAAGTATACATATAATATATGGACAGTGTTTTTTTTTAAACAAAGGTACCCGAACTCATTTCTTGTCAAGATTTTTTTATAATCCGTGTCCGTTTCCAATAACAAGCATATGGCTTTCTAATGGAGGTATCTGAAAAAAAGTTTTTTATGAGGACTGTTTGTTACTCAGTATCGCAACTTCTCTTTTTTCCGAAGAGAGTAAGAATAGAAGGATAGGGTTATGTAAATTCCCGAGAATCTGAGAAGTAAATTCGTAAATTCCAGCCAAAGATTCCCTAGTCAATGTTTACTGCGGCCTTATGTCGAATCAGAAAAATAAATACGGCCTTTAGAGAAGAAAAGGTTCCCCACCCCTGCATTAGACCCTTGGTTCTGGCCACAAAGAAAATCTATGAACTAGGTATTTTTCATTACATTCAAATAAGACCTAAAATAGGAACAACAATAATGGTTGTTAATTAATGTTTTTAAAGAAATATATATGAATAAAATTGTACGTGAAATATCGATTTGAAACATTAAAATTGCGAGAAAGGCGTGCAGGAACGCCGTTCCACCGCGTTACATGGAAATAAAAGCACTGAATGTATACTGTAAAAAATCTCAAAATCGTTTTCCTTATATACTCATTTGTAACATTTATTTTAATATTATAACCTATCATTTTAATGATTTATTTTACAAATATTTGAAATCCTTTAACCATTCAACCATAAAAGCAAAAATATCACTCAATGGATATAATATACTCACTCGGTTTGTATCGATTGTTTATACTGGATTCCTACTTAGTTTCTAGTGAGAATTAACCGTATTTATTTAGCAGCGATGATTTTCTGATAGCAATGCTTGGAACACGGAAAACATTGTTATTTTGTAATAATAGATTTGTGTTTTCTTGGCACAATCAGTTACTGCGGAAACATAATAAATAAACAATTTAGGTATCCGTTATGCCACTCCATCGTACGTATGATAATAATTATTAGAACGGAACTTATTTTTTTCTATGAGATTGCTTTGCGCGTATATCCAAATTCAGGAACAAAGCGAAGTAGAGAGATCTGAGGGGTCAGACCCCTATGAAATCTTAGGATGATTATTTCACTGTTTTTTTTAATGTGTGAATTGTTACATACACGTTACTAGTTACGTTGTATAATAAGTTAGTTCACTTATTGTCTTTCAAAATCACCTTCCGTCGTCTATAACACGGTTTCTCAACATCAGGCTACATCATGTTACAAGGGGGCAGATAAAAAAAATTGGAGCCACAGCACACTTTTAGGGGGCCACGGGCAAATATCCATAAACCCCCAGGTTTTGAAAATCGGTCAGCGGCAAAATATTTTGAAATTCTGGTAAAAAAAACTTCTCACGTCTTTTCATTTTGGGAATTCCGTAAGTTGCTGGGTTTTTAAAATTGAAAATTCTGGGAAGAGCTTAAAAAATAATCTGACGTCTTTTCATTTTGGAAATCTCCTAGTCTCGAAGAACTTATAGTGTGGGGGCCATGGAAAAATATGGCACTCAAAAAAGTTGAGAATTTATGGTCTAGAACGAATCTTGGATAAGTGTTTGTCTACGATTGATTAGGATATAATTCAGTATTTAGTTTTTAAATTCTTGATTGAACCAAATTCTATTAATGAAATGGTGTGAACGAAAAAATGTGTAAGACAAAATAGTGTGAAGACGAAACGGTATAAACATTCAACCATTTTGATAAAGGCACCTCACTTGGTGGTAAACTAATCTGGTGTTTGGCTTAACGTCCTGTTTCAAAAAATATTAGATGTTGGTAAATGAGGGGTGCATCTTTGTTGAAAGCATATTTTATTTTCCAGAATGCCAAAGGCCGCACTGAGAAACGGGAGAACGATCGATGGGAGATAAGCCAAGAAAGAGTTCGACTTGGCGAAAAAGTGGGGGAGGGAGCTTTCGGTTTTGTTTATATCGCTGAAGTCGATATTAAAGGACACCCTGTAGTGGCTGTGAAGAAACTCAAAGGTACGTAATAGAGATCTAACATAGTTATGTTCACTATTTATTTTTATTTAGAACACCATTTGGGACAGTACTTAGATTCAAAGTTTTTTCATTTTCTGAAATGGTCAGTTTTATCCATTCATTTGATTATAGAAATATAAAACTGATACTTTCTTGTCTTACCGCTGGTGTCATTAATGTTTGTGCTGAAATTACATGTACTGAAATGTGTAGGTCATTTTAAAAGGTAGAACTGCAGTTGTAATTTAATATTTTTCTATAAGACCGTTATTTTTTTCCAAAACCAACCAGTGTTTTAATCTTTCAACCCGCATTTTCTCAGTGACCCAAAAATGGAAAAAAATAGTTTACATTTGTATATACATCATTCAATAAAAATTGAGTTGCACCAGTCGACAGCGAGTGTCAGTATTGTCTGATGCAGAATTGTTCCAGACCTAAGCCTGTTGAACAGAGTAATGACATTTTTACTGACAAAATTCGAGAAAAATGGGTTTTCATCTTGTATAATATATATAGTGTAATAATCGGTGGCGGATTACCTTATAAGCAAATGAGACGCGCGCTTAGTGCCTACAAATCTTAGGGGCCTCAAAAATAGCTTATATATAACATATATACATTTTGCTCCGATTTTAATATTTTTTTACCTTTTTACTTGGAATTTTCTGAAGTTTTTATGTAATCCGAAACAAAAGCCTCCAATTTTATTGCGCCTGGGGCCTTTCATGTGCTTAATCCGCCAATCATTATATATTGTTTGTATGAAGTGCTTATCTACGTATACTATTTGGCTTCTATATACATATGGTACTCGCGAATGTTCAGGCGGAAAGAGATTTGAGTGGTTTGTTTTGTTGAATATTTTACACAAGAACCTTTGTATTAGATGTCATTTTTCATCGGAAAAATATTTTTCTCGTTCTCAATTGATTCCCGAATAGGGAAGGTGTTAATTGTATGCTTTAAAAATTAATGAAAAATTTGTTATTGCATTCATCTGTATTTAACAATTAAAAATATATAAAGCATTTATATTTTATTCTGTTTACCCTTTGGTTACTGGCCGAATTTTACATATATTTTCGAAAAAGACGGATATGATTTTTGAAAATTTTAGGGGTTTCGAAAAAAATAAATATTTTCTACATTTTTCAAATTAAGTCAATGAAATAAAAATACAATACATTGAAAATAGTACATATTTAAAGGAATCGAAGAAAAAAATTATAAAGATAAAATATACATTTTTTACATAAATTGCAATTTTTACAGAAAAATGCAATCGTTTCTAATATAAAATGACAGCTATTATGTTTATTTTCATCGCCCACCCGACAAACATAACAAAGATTATAAATATTAGTTTAAAAAAATAATTCAAAATTCGAAATAAGTCGAGTAATTAATTTTTTTGTTGGTATATTCATATTGATATAAATATATAAATAAACAATCAATACAATATATTTGTTATAATAGCATAGATAAACGAGTATTAGTGCATATTAAAACAATAGTTGGATCAATATCTGCCCATACGCGAAATTACAGTACATTGAATTGGAGCTAAAATCAGCCGCGATTCACGCTTTTTCACGAGAGAAATGAGCAGCGATTTTTCGCTGCTCCGTAACCAAAGGGTTAAAAAATATATATCGACTTACTATGAGTGAATTTGCACACGTTTCTGATAAGTTCTATAACTGAATGCTTTGATTATGTCTTACCATTTGAAATTATTTTTCAGACCAACCTTCCGACGACGAAATGAGTGAGTTTCTGAGCGAGATTGAAATGCTGAAGAAAGTCGGATCACATCCTAACGTCGTGGAATTGGTCGGGTGTTGCACGATTGAAAAGCCTTACTACGCCCTTCTCGAATACGCACCTCGCGGGGATTTACTCAAACACTTGAGATCGCTGAGAGAATCTTTCAAATGCCATCAAAATAGAAACAACAGTATATCTATATCAAGTGATATGTAAGAAAATTAATTTATTATTTTCAATGCCAACGCCGCGGTTTTGTGCTATTTTTTAAACATGTACTCATCGAAGGTTTAGTTTATTATATGGGCCTATTAGAGTTGAAGTGAGCAAAGTGGTATTTTATAAAAAATAAATTGGATGCATTGTTATAATTCTACACTTCTTATCGTAAGTATCGTAAAAGTGAAGTAACCTCAGATAATACACATTGCAATAGTGTTATCTCCGTATAATAAAGTAATGCATTCCAACAAAACAGCAAGTATGTGATTGTACTTACAAGCCCAAGAATAAAGTTTTACCATTTTACTAGTCGGCTCACTTCACCTCTAGAGAGTTCATGTGTCGTATATGCTGCTGAAGTGGTTTCGTCGTTCTATTCTCTAGTCCAGGATTTCTCAACGGGGGGCCATGTGGCCCCCCAGGGAGCCACAGCGTGTCTCAAGGGGGCCACAGAGATTTATTTTTGTTTTGGGGAGCCACGGGCAAATTGAGGATTTCAAATTCCTCGGTGAGCTAAAAAAAAAAAGGTCTTTCGGAGATATTCTGGGAAAAAGTATACTAAATCGGGGATTTTAAATTTCTCGATGAGCTAAAAAAAATAAAAAGGTATGGGGGCCACAAAAAAATAAAGACACTCAAAAGGGGCTACGCTCCCAAAAAGGTTGAGAAACACTGCTCTAGTCCATAGACTAAAATCCAAGTGCGGATGCGTTCATGAATGTTTCCAAACTGAACAATATTTCAATCGATTTGTGTTTGAAACCATGAATGTATAAATCGTCGACACATAATTAAAAAACTGGCTGTTTTGAGTTATGAATGCAGATGAAGCTTGTAAAATTGCTTGTATCTTTAAAAATAACAAGTTAAACTATAGTTTGTCTATGTTTAGATTATTTGAACATAATATACATATAGACAATTCCGATAGAAGCTATTTTTAGCAGCTAAAAAATGTAAATTACTTAAAACGTTTAGACATGTGAATTGAATTCGTTAATCATTAGTGAATTTTTTGAAATGTTTACATCGATAAGTAATAGTAAATTGAATACATAGAGATGTTAAGATTTCATGATTATCGAAAATGACAATTATTTCAATACAAGGTTTTTCGACTTATCGCCTGCTACCAGTATACCGACGAAATAACGTTTGCATTAGGTCTATCTCATCTGATCTTAAAACCAAAGCGTAGACCCATCCACATGAATCTTTAAAATTTCCTTTACTTAACCAAAAATAATAGAAATTCTGTAATATTTGTATTACCAATTAAATCGTTTTCAAAAATATATCTATTCATCAAAGAAGTATAACAATAGTCATATAATCTTACCTATGAAGTATAATTGCGTGAAAATAGATGATTGTTTTTGCTTACATATATGTTTTCCTCCATCAAACAGAAACTATAATGTGTAATGTTATTTGCTACTGATTATATCATCCAACTCCACAATTGATAATAGATTTTTTTTGGATCGCTTAAAAAGAACGACACAAAATAATTTATGGCAAAAGACATTTCCGCCAGTCTCTCTCATTCGCAATGTGATATTTTTCCCATTTTTATTTTTTATACAACGGTCATATTATACAACCAAATTAGATCTTAAGATAACATACATAATTTTCATACTGTATTAAAATATTAGGTACATACGAACGTTCTTTTTCGTCTGATTTAAAGAAAATTCATGTGATTTCATGATGATATTATACAGACTATTTTTATTTTAGTGTTAATTTATCATACTTTTAATCATACATATTTTTACATGGATATAATTACTTGTTCAATTTTTTTTATTATTATTGATTATATTATTGTAACTAATTTGTATTGGTATCGGAGTGATCGAATCACCTAATTGTTTGTTTTTATTTTTTTTAATGAAAGTATTTCTTGTTTTTTGACAGAGATTCCGAAATCATGTATTTAGGAACCCGCCCCAGAACACCTCCAGCTGTTCGGCCCTCAGAATCAGGAAGTAAGTTTGAATATTTTATTGTACATTGAAACAGTGTTTCTTTTCTTTCAATGAAGAAAAAAGATTTATCAGCAATGCAGAAAGTTGTTCAATCAGGGATAAATACTATTGCATAAGAAAATATGTTTTGTTTTGTTCGTTGCAATTTATCATCTTAGGCGCTGTTTTACAATTAACGCCGAATGCGACCGACGAATGCTTACTATGAAAATGAACTCGTGTGGTCTCGTTGTAACACCTGACGCGGCGCCGGAACGCTGCATGTTTTACAAATATAGTTTGGTACTTTTTTTAGATTTCATGGCATTATAATAATAAATTATTGTCATTAAAGATATTCATTTTAATAAGGTATTAATTGCGTTTAGCAAAATGCCTTAAACGATAAGCGTAAACTGTATTTTATATATAAATCTATAAATACTAGTGCACTGTCCGTGGCAAATCTTGACGAATGTTTCTACATTATTTCTTTGGTGTATATAATATCAAATTTCTGTAATCTAAATCACAGTTCTAGTAGTAAAAAAACTCATCGCAAAGAGCTTAACTAAGAACAAAAAAGGATTTTTGTTCTTAGTTCTGACGAAAGCACAAACCGAAATAGCTATCAACCATATTACATGAAATAATATTTGTAGAATTAAAATACATACGATATTTTTTCACTTTAAGCGCTTAAGATTTTATTTTATTGACAAGAGGGTCTTACTAACTAAATAATGTAGAGGAAAAAGATGCTTTTCGGTTTTTATTCTATTTTAAATTACTAAATGATTATATCTGTTCAACGTATTATAAACACATATGAAAACAATAACACTACAAAATAGCGTAAAAATGGCGACCGTAGAAATGTTTGAGGAGAGATTTAGTAAGTAGAATATCTTACGGGTCTCCGAATATTATTCAGGACTGGAGTAGTATTAAATTACTATTAAATTCGATTCCGTTGGCAGTGCAGCATGTATACTTCGCCATTTTTTGTATTTCAATAATATATTTCATGGATATATAATACAATTTCAATACAAAAAACCAGAGCTGGGGAGTCGTCAAGAAATACGACGACCCCAACCTGAGCATAAAACACGACTTTAATATATTTTTAAGCTTAGTAGCATGCAGTGGCGCCACTTATGACCCTAGCGATTTTAATACATTTTTTAAATGTAGTCAAATTAATTAGTTTTTTTTTTAATCCGACTCCAGTAAGGCCTCCAATACTGGGATTTCGGGATTGAGGAAATTTTAAAAAGTTACGCGAGATAAAAAAAAATCCATTTTTTCATTTTGGCAATTCCACAAATTCATAGGTTTTTGAAATCGGAAATCTCGGAAAAACTACAAAAGAAAAGGAAATCCGTAAATTTCCATGATTTCAAGATCGCCGGGAAAAAAAATCTCAATCCAAAATTTCTACATGTTTTATGGTGAATTTTCTGGGATAGGAAAAATTGTCAATCCCGAAATCCAAGGATTACAAAAAGGGTATGGGATTGGATTCCTTAAGATCCAGCTTAAACAGTTTGACTCAACAACTCCCATTGCAAATAACTTTCATTTTATCAGAATAGGTAGGTCACTATCACGGATACAATTTTTCTTCGCGCTTATTTTTTACGTTATCATGCTAGGTTGTGATACTGCCAATTACTTCAATAAACTTTACTTTACTCTTTGTCTTTCTACAAAGAGAAACAATATTGATTAATTTTGAATGTCACGTTGATGGTAATGAATCGCTTACTATATTATTAATAATATCCTTTTTATTTGTTGAAAGGAAGTCACTGATAAATACGAAATAATACTTTCTTGTAGAAATACATTTGAAAAAATCGTGCCTCTGTTGAGTCGATCCTGTTTCTACGTTCTTATTGTTTTCCTTCGGGCCTAAGCTGTCAAGGGCTCTGTAATAAGCTTTTGAATATTGTAGATTATGGGCACGTGCTTCAAAAATGATCTGATACGAGTTTTGTTTATAGTAAAATATAAATATGTATTATACCCCACCCTTGCACGGCGGAATGAATTAATAAGCAACTTGAGATGGAGGCGTGGGAAAAGGAAAATATTATCATTTCTTACATATAATTTTAAAATAATGTATAAATCCATAATAAGGGCTGCCTGTTAAAATTAATAAAATGCTGGTTGGATGAACTATTTAGCTGATCAAAATAATTTGTAACATAATATGCAGTGGGCGTGGGAGGCCCCAGGTGCAATAATATTTGCAGGTCCTGTTTTTCGGAAATAATACAAACGTCAAGAAATAATAAAAATATGAACAAAAAGTTTATGGGTTATATTATACAAGCTATTTTTGAGACCCGTGAGATTCGTAGGCCCCAAGCGCGCGCCTCATTTGCTTGTAGGGTAATCTGCCACTGATAATATGGAACATTAGGAGGTAAAGTGAGCCAACTAGTATTTTTTTATTGGACTTTTAAGTACAATCACATCTTTATTATGTGTTTCGATGGATTGCATATTTTTATTTTACGAAGATAACACTATTGTAATGTATATTGACTGACGTTAATTCACTTTCACGGTACTTTAAGACGTGTTTCATATTACAAAGCATCTGACTTCTTTTTTTCTAAAATACTATTTGGCTTACTTCATCTCTAGTTGACCCACATGCTTTTTTAAATTATTTTTTCGTTGTATTACAGAAATTAATCATCATTAACAATCTGGTAGTCTCGATGTGTCATGAAAGCCGAATGATTCTTAAATTGAAAACGTATTTTTATTGCGAATTCATATTTTGTATATGTAAGGATTTTTTCTCATCCTTCAGCTTTATACTGGAAGACTAGTTTTTAAGTCTTTATGTAGGAACATATAAAATTTCCGAGAAACTTAAAGCACACTTTATTTGCACGGCACAATAAATTAATATTAGTAAGAAAACATACCCGAATCCATCGAAAATATTAAGAAAACAGACGTTTACTTTCTTTCAAATGGAACATCAAAGCAATTATTCTATAGTTGTATTGTTTCATTCTCTAAGAAAGTGGATAACATTGTTGACTACATTTAAAAATACAATGCTCACGGGCTCGAATCCCAATGTATACATTTTCAATAAAAATATATATATATCTCAATCGATCAATGAATTTTTTTTAATTCTACAGGCTGAGCTTAAAAAAGCGATTATCTGATCACTAGTGAATGGCGTCTTTTTAACTATCGTTCCTCTCTTTGAAATAATAAGTGCTAAGCGATTGAGTTACAAGCAATCGGCGTAGACCAACTTCTGCTGAGATAAGTTCTATGAGAAGTCAATACCATGGTGGATTTCCATTGGTAGCGGATAAAAAAATATAGTAGCAGCACAAGTTTCGATTATTGTCAGCTACTTAAATTTAGATTTCTTCTGTTAGATTTGCCAATATATAACGTTTTTTATTTCTGCAAACGTTGTTTAAAAATAAACGTTTATATTTTCAGAATATTGTCAAATTGCAGAGATGTGCGGCTGTTCGTTCCGCCACTGGAAGTGTTTTAATATTTCAATGTTTCAACATTGATATTTTGATTTATTCCAGCGGATTACACATTCCTGGGAAGCGAAGAAAGGGCTTCACTGGATTACATTACAGGCAGCATCGTAGAAAACATGTTCGCCGCGACAGAATCGGCCACTCCGGCTTCTGTCTCTTCATTCACCACGGACATGGAGGTCACATATCCTTTGACGAACAGGACCGATATGTCTGGTAACAGCTCGGCATTCGTTAACAGCATTCCGCTTGTCGAGGCTAATGAATACTGTCAGGCGCCTTCAGTTCAAGGCTTGGATCCAAAAGTTCTACATATGTACGCCCTGCAGATCGCCAGAGGAATGGAGCACTTAGAAAAGAAGCAAATTACTCACAGGTGGACAAATATATATATATATATATTTTTAAATAGCTTACATTGATTGCACTTTGCTAAAAATCGTGTTATTTTATTGACTGAATATATTTCCATATTAAGTGATTAGGAATTGTTAAGCCGGCATTACCAAAATTGTGGTCCTGAACTGTGGGCCTGATAATACGAATATCTCTACAAAACCGATTTACCGGTTTTAATTACACAAAATACCGGTGTTTCGTAGTACAATTAATTATTAATCGAATTATTAATGACTGTTCGTCTAGCAAGCATTAAATCTGAAATGTTTTTTTTTCTGCAACCATTCTTAATTTCAGGGTTGTGAAGTCGTATAAAAAAAGACGACTCCGACTCCAAAGAAATTTTTCAATGATTTCATTTTAACTTATATATCGACTGTTGAAATGAAAAGGACGTAACCCACACATAGCAAATTTTACAGGAGGCACTAAAAACGTGTTTTGATGATTTTGTGACATTTGCAAATTATGAATTATACACAACCTTGAAGTGCACGGATACTTCTAAACTGGTGTTTAATTGACATAATATAATATTAATTAAAGAAATTGTCTAAGAAAAATCTTTATTTCAGTCTTTTTTCTTGGTTTTAATTTTTTACGAGGTCATCTGTTTCAAACTTAAAAGCTAAATTTAGATACTAACTCGGCATTTGCAGCTTGCATCCTTTTGATAGAACGTGTATCATGTTGGATACATTATCGAAAAAAACCTGTTTTGGAAAAACTGTGTGTTACGTGCTTTTTCCTTTCCACAGTCGATATGTATGTATATGCTATGTATATCATCAGATCATCTTTAGTCAGACTAACATGTAGTGGCAACACTATGAACTATTGTGGATTGAATATACATCGTTATTTTTTTTTAATTGGTCTGAATCGTAAGGTTTTTCCGATTCCGACTTCACAACCCTGGCTTGTTTACACAAATACCTAACGAAAATTGACAGATGTCAGCATTGGTCAACTAGCCTTTTTAAGATCAAATTTTGTTTCAAAAATGTTTATGGTGTAGACATTTTGTATACCCCTATTTTATTTCACATAATAAATATTCGTCCAGTGTTGCGATCGTTTTGAAGGGGTTTGAAGCAAATGTTTTTCAATCTATGGATGTAGAATCATAGAGCTAAAATTTCTTCAGCTTTTGAGTTGACATTTCACAAGCAAATATGTTTTTATTCCATAGGAAATCGTTTTTTTTTTTAACACTAAAAGCTTCGTCGTATACAAAAAGTCAAAGTACAAAATTGTTCACTCAGCACATATGACGAATCACAATATTTCACTGAAAGGAATGGCACACATAAATTAAATTAACTTATAATAAGTTTTTTGTATTTTTTTACGTTTTTTCTCAAAACAACTTCCGAGGTAAAAAGCTGACTTTGTTTTTGACTCCCTTATTTGCAATAACGATATTTATATATAAAATAGCGAAATAACGGTACTGATACATATATTCGTTCGGCATTGCAATCCCTTAGTATGACATGATCATATTTTGTTATCATATATCTTTGATGAAAGGAGTTAATCATATTTTGTTCGTCAAAGATTTCATGGAACTATATTATTAAATTTCGTTGAAACTTCTATCACATATGATTCGACATCCCAACGAATAAAGCAGTGACTTACTTTTGGTACAGCCGTAACTCAACATTTTAATATTGGATATTTGAAGAAAAAAAATGAAAATTATAAATTAAACCCTTTTTTCTAATATTGTATAAATCAATTATCAGTACGTAACATTTTATGACGGTCTCAATTACCAAAAGTGAGTTATTGCTTTATTTGTTGAGGTTTTCGGAGGATTTAAAATATTTGGCGCATTGGCATTAATTGTAATTCAATCTTTTTAAATAAAACTTCAATAAATACAGATAACAGTGTGGGTCAAATTTTGCACCCCATATTAGGTAACTTTGACCCATGCCACAAATATTCACAATAATTACTATAATCTCAAAAAATGTTAAGGTCTTTGCAAATTTTATCCATGATTTTGTGTATTCTGTACATAATCGTCGGGTAAAAAAAAACAATCCATTTTTTTATGGAGTAGGAATACAACCTAAAAATATTATCGACCGAAGTTTTTTAAAATATGATAAATTATGAACCCAACTGACAACTGCCAAATTTCACAATACATCAAATATATTATGATGCATTATAATTCATATTTATACTTCCAAAGGACTACACAATACCATTTGCTTTGCCAAGAAACATACTTGTGGAAATGGAATGACCATAACATTATAACGGCAGAATTTAAAACCTGTTTTCTTGTAGTGGGCCAATCAGAACAATTAGACCTTCGAAGGGTAAAACCTACTATTGTTGGCCATCTTCAATTATTGGCCACTTGCAGATAAAGTCTAGTTTTATAAGATATGAAACTAACATTACCACTCGTTGACTATAGGGCAAAACATATAGTCAACGAGTGGTAATGTTATTTTCATATCTTATAAAACTAGACTTTATCTGCAAGTGGCCAACAATAGTAGGTTTTACCCTAGTTAGGTAATAGTACTTTTACCAAACAAATGATTTACGTATTCCTACAATATTGGCGACGAAATGACAAATTAGAATCTAAATTTAGCATTTATCTAAAAAAAAAAAGAGTTTGTAAAAATTTATACACAGAAGTGTTTGTTAAGCAACTTATTAAATTAATATTAGATTGAGTAAATAAAACATTTTCGTGCACTTCTATTGGGTCCGATTTCCAGGTTGTGTATAATATGTATTTTGACATTGACACAAAATTATTAAAATACGTTTTTTGGACCTCTTTTAACCGTTTGAATACCGCGCTAATAAATCATTAATATGTCCCAGAGATACTGCGTGTTTTTGAGAAAAATAATTTTGCCTAATATACAATCGAATTCGACATTTTTAAATCTTATATTGACTCAGTATAGATGGCACTACACATATTTATCAAAATATTGCTTATATTCAATTAGAATACCAAGTATTTGATTTATTAAATGTCTTCGAGATCCGTGTTCGCTTGTATATGTTTCGAACACTTGTCCGCTTGGTATTCAAATGGTTAAAACAATTTCTGTATTGTTTAGGTCCTTTTTCCTTTCTTCAGTCGATATTATGTCACATAAATATAACCACGTGATAGGCATCTTTTGCTTTTGTCAAAAACTTTTGAGAGATGTGTACACAAAAAATATTAAATATACACATGTGTAGGCTGGCAAACAGGTCTCTTTTCAAAAGAGAACATGTTCTCTTTTTTAACACAATTCTTTTGTTCTCTCTCTTTTTTCTATTATAGCCAGAATGTCCTATTTTTCAATTTTGACAACAATTTCACAAAATACGAAACTTTTGCACCAAACTCTGTAGATAAATATAGCGACAGAGATGATGAAATTGAGAATGAGAATGAAGATGATTAAATTCAACAATTAATTTTTAATCACACTTTTCATGTCCTTAACTATTATTATGTACACACATACAGGCAAAATAGGCAAGCGCCTAGGACGCAAACCATTAAGGAGTGCATAAATAAAGTATTCAAACTATTTTTATATATTTTAGTTAAAAGGTTTATTTTATTTTGAAGTTTGTACTTTTTCGTTGTAATTATTATATATTGTATTCTAAATAATTCAAAAAAGAGAGGTTGAGCGACTGAGTTACAAACAGTTCACGTATAAAAAATTTTGTTGAGATATCTCCATTAAGAGACTATATGCTTCACATTGGGAGCGGACATGGATATATAAAAACATATTTTTATGATCCCAAGCTATTTTTTTCATTATTTCGAAAAAAGGGGACTCGCCAATAATTAATCGTTGCCTAGGGAACCAAATAACCTCGCGCCGGCACTGTGTACATATGGATAAATATATGTATTTGATGGTTATTATGAAAGTGGAATAAATCGTATAATATTTCGTTTGAGATAATTGGACTTTGCGTAAATTTGTTATAAGAATTATTTTGATATTACATAAAAATATATGTATGTAAATTATGATACCAGGTATAATCTTCCTGTACCTTTGTAAAATAATGGTTGTTTGTTAACCGGCACAATTATACAATTACAAAATTTTACTTTTATTACTATTAATAATACTTTTTTTTTAATGTTCTCTTTTGTTGTCCCTGACACTTGACAACTTTACCCATGTGTGCATCATATGTGTTGCACTTGTATATCGCTATTATCTTTGCTTAAATTTTTTTTTTTTTAATATACAATGTTATGTGTTTATAGGGATCTAGCCGCTCGTAACGTCTTGATCGACGAGAGAGGTAATTTGAAGGTTTCTGACTTGGGTCTGTCTAGAACTGGAATATACGTCCTTTCATCTCGCCATCGGAAAGTTCCTCTCAGGTGGCTGTCCACAGAAGCCATTGAAATGTCAAGGTACTCCAATAAAAGCGATGTTTGGGCGTATGCAGTACTGCTCTGGGAAATCGGCACATTAGGTAAGATGTTTTACCATTATAATCTCTGTGTAAAAGAGGAGGAGTTTTTAATGTTTAAAAATAAGTGGAATATGACAATGTGTCAAAATAATTACTGTTAGGGATCGGGAAACAATGACGACAGTTTTTACCATCTGAAAATGTTGGCAAATCAATTACAACATTTGTTGTAATTAAAGGGTCTGAAAAAAGTAATAATACATATTCTTTTGATTATTATCTAACTATTTAAATATAATTTACATAAGTAAATTAAAAGAAGATGCTACTTTAATAACACGCACGACGCACGCTTTTGGGACGGATATGGCTTAAAACAAACAATAGTAAAACATAATTTTGTTTCACTGTACACCCCTAATTCCAGGGTCCCTGAACCCTATGCCTAGAGATACACATGCGCCCACTGAGCTATTTTCATGCGCCCTTACAAAGTATGTAATAACAAAAACAAAAATAAATATATTTTTTACGATTGAGGTTATCATTTTACACTTCTAACATTAAGAAATTACTAAGTGAAATGATTTCGAATATTGCAGTAATTTTGATTTGTTATTTTTTTTTTTTTTTGTAAATCTCCCCATAGGCACATAAATTTAAATAATTGAGTTATAATACCCTAATTTTAATACATATTACTGAAATTGTATTTTTTAAGAAATCACACGTGACCCCATCGCTATTTTCTTATTTTTCAAATGCGCCCGTTACCCCACCGCAATAAGGTTAAGAACCCCCTCCCCTGTCTTACTCCCTCATTGCTTGGTTATATTGATGCTTCAATGTATAAATAAACAATTTACGTCGGAATTCATAAGTGCGAGATTGGTGCTGAGTAGGGACTGTAATACCTATTGAATATATCGATATCGAGATTTCGTCTCACTTTCAGCCCCGGCCCAAATCAAGTAAAATTGTCTCGTGTGCCCGGTTTATTTTTGAAAAGGCTATAACTGTGAAACCACAAGGTCAAATCAAATGAAACCCTTTGTGGTTGCTTGAAAGACTATCACTGTTCAATTATGTATGGTATTATTGCTAGAATTTTTTGCTATGGAAAGCCATATCACAATGTTTGCACATGTACCGAGTCTTACTCCATTTTTTTCATGGCGCCCACCTTGCAGGTTTAATTGGGATTATTTAATTTTTTCTTGCTGCTATTAGAAATACTTTTTGACATTCTTTTTACAGAATATTTAAAGCTTAAATTTAAATTGAACTCAGTGACTGCACCATCATGTAATCTTCAAAAGGACAAATGGACGCATCAAATACGTTATGATATCCTTAAATTTCTATTGGTAACATCGGTTACTATTTTTAATAAAAGTAATAATTAAAAGACTGATTTAGAATTATTTGAGTATCTGTTATAATTATTATACTGAGTCTTCTATAGAAAATGTTGCTTGATACCACAATGATGCCTCTATTTTAAAACATAGCCCATCACGTGAAAACACGGCTCTGGGATCAAACGTGTTAATACCGGTATTAAAAAATAAAAAATAACACCATATACTACTTACTATATACTTTTGCAAGAGCCAACGCCTGGCATAAAAAACAATGTGTCTGTGTGATAAATCTTGAGTAATAATGTCGGCCTGTAATTCTAAAGAGGCCCAGAAAAGGAAGTAGCTGTTTGGCAGGTCATAAGCAACACACTTCAAAAACATCGTATATTTAATCAATTATTGATTACAATTACATTTTGATTGAGCCTGATAATTTTCAATTCTTACCGAAAATACAAATACCGGAATCCCAGTTCCGGTAATACCGGTATTGCAACCCCTACGGTTGAGATGGTGACGACGTATTCTGTGCTGTATCTAAGTGGTTTCCCTTGTTATTCAACTGTCACGGACAAACCCTAATTTGTGAAATTAAATTTTAAATGGACTCGGTAATAATAAATAAATACTTGAAACAGTCACTGTGATGTAATGAGTGGTCTATTTTTCAGGCTTCGATCACACCTGATTATTCAATCGATTCGTTCAGTGGCAGCTCGCACATAAGGGTTAAGGGAAGCTATAAAATCTGGGAACATGTACAAAAGCTTTCAAAATTCTCCCATTTTTTTGTTAAAAAAACTAAACTTACTCATCGAAATATTAGTGTAAATGTAACCGGATTAAAGTTTGTCGGTTCCTATGGCGTAGCAGTTAACGTTGTTGGCTTCCGTGCCTGATCTTACAGGTTCAAGTCCCAAGGCGAACTTCATTTTTTCGATCTGTTCTTTTCGAAGGCATGGGTATTTGTGATGTCTAAAATTCACTCCCACCTTTCCGATCTTTTAATAAGTGTGCTTTTTTAGCGAGAGCGATTAGTTAACCACTAGTCCTGTCCTAGCATTATCTTTCTATCTCTACTACTTTATTTGGAAAAGAGAGTAGTAAAGATAGTTAAGCGACTGAGTAACAAACAGTTCTCGAGTAAAAAAAATCTGCTGAGATACCTCCATAAGGAGGCCATATGCTCTTAATTGAGAGCAAAGATGGATTTTAATAAAAAAGTAAAACCCGGTCTAGGTTGTAAAAAAACTGAAGTATGTTTTAATTTTCATCATTTTGATAAAACGTTGATTTATTTTATCAAAACACTTGTTCTTCATATTGAAAACGATAACTTCATCTTGGTTCATCAAAAATTCAACCATTTTTTATCTTTTTATTCGAAAACCACTATTCAACCCCACATTTTTGTTCGTTTTGCAAAAATCAAATGTTTTAAAATACAACGGTTACAAATAGTCAAACTAAAATTCTTACGAAATAACACCGAACACAAGTCTTCGAAATTTGAAAATAAAACGATCAAGATAAAGTACATATTATTCACCTGTGTATTTTTTTGGCAGTCCAATACTACAAATTCTTACAGAACACCACTGATTTGTATATAAAGGAATTGGTATCTGTTGTGGTTTTGCAGTCATTCCCGCCAACTCTAAACCCGATCCTAAAAGCATATTGTAGAGAGAGTGATAAACCAACTCTATGTGTCAATCTATATCAGCCATTATAACATAAGTTGTCCGTTTTCAGAGGATGTAATTGGAACACGGAAATAATGTTTGCATATAATACCTACCCTATCATAGTCGCTATCGATTAGCTATCGATTGGAATTAAAAATTCATTTTTGAGATTTGCCGTTCTCACAGAACTGTCGGACTTTTAGAATAACATCCCATACATTTTCGCGTATTGATTTAGAAACTCTCGAAATTGCCTATTATTGCCCTCACATTTCTGACAGAAGCAGAATTGTTTCGTAAATTTCGGTATTGTGACATTACTAATCTCGGGATTTTGGGATTGAGAAAATGAAACATGAAAGAGCTAAAAAAAGGTGTCGCGCTGTTATTTTGGATAAATCCGCAAATTCCTGAAATTTTTTAATAGAAAATTCTGGGAAGAACTAAAAAAAAAAGCTCCCGCGCTGGTAATTTTGGGGAATCCGCAAATTTCTGGCTTTTTGAAATCGACATGAAAAATCGCAGTATTTCAAAATCGCCAACCAAAAATTGTATCAATCCCGAATCCCAATTTATACACGATTGTATGTTGAATGTTTACTCCCGGGATCCGGGGATTGAAAAATCGTCAATCCAGAAATCTCGGGATCACAAAAAGGGTCCGGAATTGGATACCTTAGTATGTAGTCATTCAGCGGTATCAATGTATGGTCCCGTTGGTAGCAGTACCGGACAACTAATTATATTTTTTTCATCGGGAAAAAAACTGCTACAAGTTCTATATTGACTATGTTGGTTCCAACTTTTCCCGGTGGCCATGATAGATAACTCCCTTCGTATCCCAATCCAGTATTACTTACTTTTCTCCAATCAGCTATCATTAAAAATATATATGATGCGATAATGAATCCATAAGCTATCAAAGTGAGCAGTTGTCATGGCCCATTTTTTTTTTTTTTTGATTTAGTGGCTTTATTTTTAACACTCTCAATTATCATTCATCTAACTTTTCGGTTGAAGTTTTAGTCAGATTGACATGAGTGGAGGTGGCCAAATTGATTTTGAGTGTAAGGGTTGGTCAAATGAAATAAACATAGCACAACCCATCCGATTTTCCATTAATTGACTTAGCTATGTATTTAAGGATTATAAACACGGGCCTATCTATGTCAGTGCTACTCAAACTTGTTCTCTGTAGGGACTACTACATTATATTTGTCAGTGTTAATTATGGCTTTAAGTATGACTTCCTAATTGAAACATCTTAACATAAGTTTTTTACGAGAAATACTTGTTACTCAGTTGCTCAATCTCTTTTTGTTCAGAGAGAGTAAGGATAGAAGAACTGGGCTAGGATAGGACAGGACTAGTGGTTGAACAATCACCCTCGCTTTTCCCCGTCAATTTTGGGATTTTTTTAGATATCACAAACACACATGTTTTCGAACATAAATCGATAAATCAATTGAAGAAAATGCTGTTCGTACTGGGACTCGAATCTGTTAAATCCGGCACGGATACATTTTCTTCCTCTGAGTGATCACCGTATTTTATAAAATATAAAAGTGTCAAAGGTGCTCTGACGAGTTTGATGAACAAAATTAAAAAAACTTTTGCGGATGAAATCTGCGTGATTCAAAAAGCGCACTAAATCAAGCAGTCGACACCTGGTTCTGGTCGCTGAGTAACTCTATAGCTTATAGATGCTCACTCGGTAAACATTGCTACTCGGCCGAGTAGGCTGGGTAGCGTAGTCGTTTGCTGTGAATTAGGTATATTTAAGGTATATTTATAAACTCAATTATAACAGTCAATTTTTATCTTATGTAAGAGGCAATACGACGTTACGTTTTCAGGGAAGAGTGGGTCTAATATATCGTTATGTTTGTGACGAAAGGATGGGGGGGTTCTTGAAAACGCGACGTCACAAATACAAAAATATAAAAATGATGAAAATATCCTTGTTAAATATTTGCTCTCATTTTCCTTATCGGCAATGTTGCCGAGGAACTTTCCGGCAATTTACGAATCAGATATAACTTTTTTAATGAAGGGGGCGGATTCAAAATTTGACATGATTAAGACAGAGGTAAATCAAAAGGTTTTGTAAAAAATATGACGATGGTTTAGGGCCGATAAGGGTAACACGATATCTAAGTATTTCTATAGACAAAATTCGGGCAGTTTTATAGAGATTAGCGGAGATATCAATAATTGTGCCGATGCCTGTATTGATTTTTTAAAACTGTATCTGCTCCCAATTTACAATCACAATCTGCTCCCAATCACATAGAATGTTTTCGACTATCAGTCAGTCATTGACAAAAACTTTCCAAAATTGATTAGTTTAACAACGAGACTAATCATGTCGAATAAAAATTTTAAAAAGATAAAACGAATTTTGTCGCTTAAAACTTCAGTCATATACAAAAACACATATTATATCGACTGTGGAAAGGAAAAAGAACGTAACTCACACATAGCAAATTTTACAGGAGGCACAAATAACGTGTTTTAATGATTTTGGGCCACATGCAAATTATGAAATATACACAACCTTGAAGTGCACAGAGACTTCTAAACTGGTGTTTAATTGACATGATCTAATATTAATTAAAGAAATTGACTAGGAAAAACCTTTTTTTCAGACTTTTGTCTTAATTTCAATTTTCACACGATCATTTTTTTTTCAAAATTAAAAGCTAAATTTAGATACTAATTTGACATTTGCAGCTTACATCCTTTTGATAGAACGTGTATCAAGTTTGATGCATTGTGATTATCAAAAAAAACTGTTTTGAAAAAACTGTAGATTACGTCTTTTTTCCTTTCCACAGTCGAATTATGATAATGAATTGAATAGTGGTGACGATAGTGACTATATGAAAGAATCGGACGATATATTTGACAATTTCCAAAATTGTCAAAATCATCGCTCTATCATGAAGACTGTTTTAAAAATACAATACGAAAATTAATATCTTTCGATTAGAATATATACTACACGAAAATACTATATATACTATAAGAAACCAAAATAAAATATTCACTTAATAAATTGCCAATTTCGCCGTGGAGCTGATAGAAACAAAGGGGTGTAATGGAAAGGGTTGAGTCAACTGACGCAAAATCTTTGTTTTTGTATTTTTTAGCAACAGCATCTGTTTATGTGCAAATGTATTAAAAATAGGTTGGAGCTGGTGGAAACTTTTTTAAAAACCTCTGGAGTGCAAAGGGCTAACTATCAAAAGAAACCTTTAGAAATTACCGCCAAAATATGCCATTTTATTTATTCGTTTGACTTCCCCATTTTTAAATCGAAAAAATAAATATTATAGCAATATCACAATTGTGAGCTTATAATTCAAAACGTACTATTTCCAAAACTCATTTTTTTCAGTAGAGTCAAATACTATAACCTATAACGAATAACACAAACAAAATAACATTTGCATAAAAATATGATTTCCAATTTGAAGACGACAGTTTTATAGACTTATATTAAAACTAATAGTATCAGTCGATTCCTAAGGCTTGAATTACCCTATCTGCATACCTAACTCAATATCGCTCATTTTGGAAATAGTACGTTTTGCATTATAACCCCAGGGCCGGCGCCACCATACAAGCGAAATAGGCAACCGCCTAGGGCGCAAACCATTAGGGGGCGCATAAATGTAGTATGAAAACTATTTTTATGTATTCTAATTATAAAAAAATAGCAGTACATTTTATTTCATGTTTGTATTTTTCGTTGTAGTTATGTATCGTATTCAATATAATTCGAAAAATACAGGTTGAGCTACCGAGTAACAAGCAGTTCACGAAAAAAAAACTTATGCCATATGCTCCACATTAGGAGCGGATATGGATAAATATAAAAAATCTAATGATCGTGAATTTTTTCGTTTTTTATTATTTCGAAAATAATATGGGATGATTTGTTAAAAAAGGGCGCGCTAATAAGTTTTGCCTAGGGCGTCAAATAGCCTCGCGCCGGCACTGTATAACCCCACAATTACCTTCTATCGAAATTGAAGTTAGTATACAATTTATTTCGACCAAGACGTTCGTTTTTAGTTGTAAAATTCTTGTATCGAGCCAAAGTAAGAAATTTAGATGTTTACCTTAGAATCTTTCACTCAGCAAACATAGACTGAACGAAAATAAAGTGACCAACTCCGTATTGATGTTTGACAAACGCTTGAAGATTCATCTGTACTCCTTACTCAGTGCAGATCACGGATTCGGATAGAATAATATTTTGTTATTTTTAGAGTTAAGAATTCAATGTTAATAAAATGAATATTATTTTGGAAATAAATTAAGTTTGGTAAAACAAAATATTTCACTCTACAAAGATTTTATGATTCGATTTTTCCGTACTTCCTAATGTTTATTTTTACTTGTAAAAGTTCTTTAAAACTTTATTATCTGGCCTTAGCAGGTTTGTTTGATGTTATCGATTGTTTGGGTGGCGTGTATATTATAATACTACGTGAAGGCTCGAGCAATGTAAAATTCTTTCGTCACCATTTACTCATTTTCTTTACGTTAGTTTCTCATGATAAAGTATAAATTAAATTGATCAAAAAATAGTTTTTTTCTGATGATAACATACGGTTTATTATTAGCGTGCGTGTGAAGATGTTTCATACATATATGTATATACAGGTAGTCTCGACTTACGACGGCTCGACATACGACGATTCGCACTTACGACCGAAAAAAAAATAGCAATTTTTTAAATTTTAAATTGGATCACGGGGCACCATTGCACACAATTGACTTAAAAATGTATATATATCGTGTCCTTGATTCTTCTTCAAGACTGCCATGTTTTCTTGGAGATAATGTTTTATGACAGACATTGCTACAAAACCCAGGAAATATGGTGTTTTCTCCGACCAAGTTTTCGCCTTCCAAAAACTGTGAAGTACGTGCAGGAGATTCTCTTTTGTTATTCGGTGATCATTGTTCAAATTGAAATGTTGAATCTAAAAATAGTGACCCCGAACGTAGAGGGTGAGTTTACTAGGGGCCGTGCATATATGACGTCAAGCTCTGGGGGGAGATGGTGATATAATGTGACGATTTGTGACAAAATGCGAAAAGTTTATATGACAAATCTAACCATAAGGGCGTAAAAAATAGCCAAAACGGATACTATCCTACAAATTCTTTCTCAACTTAATTATTTGATTCTTGCCATTGTGAGTTAAAGCGATTATCAAGAAGTTAATACCTTGAAAAAACTGTTAATTTACCTCACGTAACATTATTGGCGGAATTGATTTCGAACGCCCATGAATCAAATCCCAAACGGCCCCGTCGATTTTCTTTCGAGAACTTCCGTTTACACTCTTTCTTTGTGTTTGAACTAGACGAGTGGCATTTGAGAGTGTTTGTCGAACCTATTTGGATGATGAATTTATTTTGCAAGATAGGTATTTTCATATTGAAACGGCTGGATTTAATATCGCCGCGTATTTAACAATGTCAAGCTATTCGGAAAAGTTTTTTAGTATCATATAATTGAATTAACAAATATCTTTTTCGAAACTTGGCCGCTCACAGTGGGCATACCAAGATCTTTTTCAATACTTATTTAAGTCGGACATACAACATTTTTGTGAAAGTCTTAATTGCTGGCTTATCACATTCTGCGTCCAGGATCGTTTTCATAGCGAGGGGGTGTACGTTATCGTCGATACTCTGTAATTTCACAATGGAGGTTTTTCGTGAAATTTCTTTAATGAGAAAATAAACTAAACTTTTACATTTATATACTGTGTCCTGTAATCGTAATCTATACTTTTCACGGTTGCTTTCTAAAGCAACTAATATTGATTAAAAATTACCAGGGATATAATATTATGGTTTTTGGGTGAGATGTGTAATTTTTACAATTAAGTGTGGAACCATAATGTATAAAATGTACATCCTCCGTCGTTCACTTTTTCGTTCTTAACCGTTTTAGTGCCATTGTACATACTAAAAAATGCCAAAGAAATCTGTGTTTTTGATGACATTTACCTCGGCTTCTGTATTTTGACTGTATTCTTCCAAAAATTATCCAATTCTAATAATGTTTTTGGTGTTTCCATTATCAAAACTTGTACAGGGGTAATAAAATACAAAGAAAATTATGGAAATATATATTGTGAACAAAAATTATAACAAAAACTGGAATCTAAAAGTAAAAAAGTTAACATGTGTGCTTGTTCGCACAGACTCAAATCAAGTTGCTCCTCTTCACAGCGCTGTAATCCTTGCTGCTGCACACTACCCAGTGCCGTAAACTACGCCCGGGTAACTTTTCTAATCCAAAACTTCGAGGGGAAGATGCAGTCTGAGTAGTTAGTTTCAACAACCATTTTTTTTATAAGAGCAGCCGTAAAAAACAAATTGAAGAAATCAATAGGTTTTGCGTCTCCTTGTGGGATATGTCGAACTTTATGTAACGCGTAGAAAGATTAAAAATTCATGATGCTTGCGAACGATCTTCCCCACGGCCCGTCAAACGGCAACTGATTTTGACGTGGCACTTTTGGGCATTACGTGCACGAGCGCGATCGCGCTCCTTGGCACTCTAACGGTTAAACTGAAACACAGACTAGAAGTGTTCTTATATTCTTTTAATACTGGGCTTAAATAGCATGGACCTAAAAGCAAATGGCTAACAAACATAAATGATTTTATAGCTAATAATGTTTTTTAATATCAACTGTTACGTGAAGGATTGTTAAAATATTAAACAAATGTTTTTGTTTCTTCATTTTTTTCGACGTTTAATATAGTTTTGTGGTTAAGTAAATATTAGTGTATAACTAAATTAAAAGATAGTTCATTGCTTTAGCACGCTAATGGCGCCATATTCGCAAAAAGGTAATATAAAAATGCCATAATCAACTGTGACATTTACATGAATGCGCGTAAAATTTGTTAATAAACATACATGTCACTGAAGTAGAATCTGAAGCCTTTCTCTGCTCCCCAACCCAAGAAATTCAATTGAAATTTAATATCAAGATTTGTTGCCTAATTTTGTTTACGCATCATTTGTATGTTAAGCGTACATGAATATATATTAGGTGTAATTAGTGTAAACACGAAAATTTTCAACAACAGTTTCCAAAGTAAAGTTTTGTAGAGGAAAAGCGCCGCGGGAAACGACCTCGACGTCTCGACGCAGAATCTTTAGGCCGGCCACTGACGAGCGCGAAAAATCTTATTTTCTCATTAAAACTTCAGCTCATGCTATAAATCAAGCTCATTAAAGTCAAAATCGAGTGAATTATGTTTGCTAACTACACCACGCCCGATATTCAAACGTTTAAAACGTCACTTAAAAGAACTATACATCTCCATTCATACTTTATGACCCAGTACATACGAGTAAAAATGTTTAAATTTCTAAATAAAACAAAACAATTTGCAAACATTTGCGGAATGAAAGAATATCCAACAGGTTGGAAGTTCAAGTCGAAGTGTAGGTATATCATATACATATGTATATATTTTTTAATTAAAATCCAATAATAAGTAGTTTGAATTGCAAGTACATTATAAAAAAATATTAATTATGCAATTCTAGTACTCTATAATCAAGTTATAGAAAAACTATTCCATCAGAATTGGACGTTATGCAAAAAGATACAATCCCTCCCACTTAAGTTTATTTATATTGTGTTACAGTATTGATTTATATTTTCATCAGTTTATAATGTCTGTAACGAACGAAGCCGGTTACAATCGTTATTGAAATAATGTGAAATCAGTACATAAGAGTAATATTTTTCATACATAAATATTTACGGTATCTAAAATTCCATCCCCCTATCCGATCTATAAAGCAACGTGCAGTGAGAACGATTAGCTTACCGGTTGTTCTGTCTTAGCAAGATCTCTGTATGATTATATAGACTCGTAATAAAGATTATTTTAAGAAATGTTTTCTACGACACTGTTTGTTAGTTCTCTTAAAAAAATATGCGATTATACATATATTCATAGATTCCGCATGTACAAATTCTTCATAAATATATATAATATTTTCAATAGTACTTATCAAATTAAGAAATTGTTAATATTGCTTCATAATCGGTAGATATTGCTTTATCGTTTTGATTTAAACCCTTTGAGTAGTGAGTTTATTTTTACTAAATTAGGATTAGGAGTACAAATATGTTTTAACCTTTTTACAAAATTGTTTTGTTCATTTGCAACAAATAATAAAAATAACGCGATCGTCAAAAATCACAGATAAAAATGTTTTTTACCCATATGTGAAAAAACAATGACATTTTAATTAAAACCAAGAGAATGGCAATAAGCATTAGAAACCAAAATATTTACCATATTTTGCCATACTCCTCAAAGGGTTAAAAATATATGTACCTACTTATTTTTGTTCTTCGTTCTCAGACAAATGGTAATAAATAAGTCAAAACATATACTCAGCTTAATAAAAATGTATGTTTATGAGTAAGAAAAATATATCAGAGGTACCAAACCTTTTTAAGTTTGAGTGCCACTTTTTTAAAAATTTAATAATATGGCATGTGTTCAAATATATAATAATATATATTTTAACACATGCCATGGAAATAAAAAATGTCTAATTTACTTAATGACACATGACTATTAATGGCAAAATAAAAAAGACTAAAATTTAAAAAAAACCTTCAAAACTTTATTATTATTGAGATTTTTGCTGTTGGATGCTAGATGCTAAATGTTTTATATCGAGTTCACAGTTGGTAGCTTTTAATACAATACAAGAAATACAACTTTCGTTTGTTAGTCTACTTCTTATGTCTGATTTATGTATGATTATGTCTGATAATGTCAGTTCATTGAAGAGAATAATGATTCACAGGAATAAGTCTATGAAAAAATTGTTACTGTTGCACTGGATAATAGATCTTTTAGTTCCTATAAGTTGTCGAAACTGAGCAAACCTTCTCGAAAATTGTTATATTGTTCCTTCTAAAGCATTTTCAAATTGTTCTATTATTTTCCCTACATCCGGCTTTTCATTAATTTCCAGATTCATCATGTATTTTTTTAGGTTAGGAAAATACTTGAAATTTATGATCATTATATAACGTTTAAATATTTGTAACTAAGTTTCAAATGCTTTGAATTTTTTGTACACTATTTCTAAAACTTTTTTGATTTTTTTGTATTATCACTTTATTTTTTTGCAAAATCGTCTCGCGTGCCATAGGTTCGCTATCCTGCAATGCGTCTGCGATGAAAAAATGTCAATAAGTGAATACACACAAGTGAATACTCCAGGGGCGGATGAAGTTCTTGGAATGTGAAATTTTCATATTTCGTACTTACATATTTATATGTAAATCGAAAAACGATTAATGATAATACATTGAGTAATTATCAATTTTTAAGTGTTCAATGTCTCTACTTAGAAATGCATTATATTGAAAAATAATAGAACAATTATTTTATTGTCACCAGAACCAGGAATATGGCATATATTTTTTTTAGTTGAAAATGCTCGTGGTGAAATGTTGAAACCGGTTCTGATTGTTATAAAATAAGCGTAGAATAAGAACAAAAGAGATTCATTATTTTTTAGGGTATTTATTATACTCATACATAATATAAACCAATAATAACGTCTTATGTGCTACTTCGCAAAAACAAATATAGCACATTTACACTACAAGCTAGGTAAATAATCTTAAAATAAATCGATTTTTTGTCTATAAAAAACATTAAAACGAATTTGACTCTACACATATATTTAATATGACCAATTTTATTTAAGTACACCCCTGGAAGTAAAATCGATGGTAGAAACACTTAATAGCCCTATTCATCAAGTCACCAAAGTGTGCTGAACTTGACATATAATCAGATGCTTGCTGCATTTTCGCTACTATTTAGGTCTTTCAAAAGATTCTTTCGAGCCAAGGTTTTAAGCAAGTATGCTTGTTCACAATGCAAAATAAAACATAAACGAAAATGTAACTAATTATATACTTCATCAATTCATAGTAGTTAAACATAAGACTAAAATTTTTATCAAAATAGAATTATAAAAATAGAAATCTTTAATTTATAATGTTTGATTATATCTATTATTGATATTGTCGATTTCAACTGAAACGGACTCAATTGCGTGCATTTGAAGTGAATTTAGTATGAAGAATATGTATTTTTCCAATGATTTCTGCGAAGCTAAAGCTATAATTCATATTTAATACAATTTTTCATTTTCGTTGTCATTGCTGTCTGTTTGCAATTGGAAATAATAATCATGACAATATGAAACGATCAATGGAACACTTTTATACTTATTCCGAGTATTGTAGTTAGTGCTATTTTGCAATTTTTAGTCATCGTATTTAAAATTATACTGAAGTTTTGGGTGTCTCGTGAAATGTATTTCAAATAAAACCGCAGTTTTCTCCGACGATGGAAAAGATGAAATTGTTTAAGCTTCATTCATAACTCAAAGTAGCCAATATTCAAATTACGGCAGTTTACTTATTAGGAGTGTTTTTATTTAGGCGGTTGAAGTGGTGAACTCTGTTCTTCGTCTGTGGCCATTCGAAACACTGCATCGC